>CAWUFW010000617.1:3000000-3235000 GCA_963921515.1 Calotriton arnoldi
ATCAATTGCAATACCACAACATATCATTCTAACGTGGAATGGGGCACCTCCAGTCAAATGGACTACTACTGGAATTGCGGAAAGTGGCTGTATACGTGAATACCTTCAGGTTAGAGTGGTCTCTGTTCTTTAGTCACCGTGCACACCCATCCCTGGTGATTCTAAGAGTGGACATTTCAAAGCTACAAGACAATCCCATGAGCTGTCCAACTACCTTGCTGCACCATCATCGGAGGAAGAGAGCTGTAGACTATTTTGATACTACAACCTGGAAAGACATTCCGCAGGAGCACAGGCTGTTTAATGATGCTCAGTTGTTTTTTAGAAGTATCCTTCCCGCCGTTCAAGCAAAAGCGACTGCTCATTGGTTGCAGAAAACCCACTGGGAACTAATGAAGGTGATCAACGCCACTGAAGATGACTTTAATGCAGTCAAATAAGAGTTGGAAGCTATTTGAGTAATGCTCATGCAGCATAGGCATGTGCTGGACTTAATGATGGACATGGAGGGGGAGTATGTGCTAAGATTGAAACGACTTGCTGTACGTACATTCCAGCCAACGATGCAGACAATAGAACATTAACAGAGGCCATATTAACTCTGCATATCTAGCAAAAGAAGATGGTGGGTGAGGGGGGTGCCCCCGGTGAGTGGTTTTCAGGGTGTTTTACATGGATACTATCCTGGATAACAGGACTATTTAAGGCCTTGTTGCCTATACTTGTGGTAGCCTCTTGATGAATTGCGTCTTCCAGTTATTGATACGATGTTGCAAAAGGGTCAGCCAGAATTTGGGAGGGATGTTCACCACTAGATTGGTCAATAAAATGCAGGACATTGAGGAGAACATATACACATTAATGTCTGCAGGTAAAAGGGAAGGTGAGGAAATAGTTAAAATGTAAACTAAAGGGGGAATGTTACAGAGAATGTATAAAAGGGAGAAGGCCTACCCATGCTAATGCAAGCATAAGCAGAAACAAGTGTAGAAATGTAGGTGGTAAAGAAAACGCATAGGCCCAAGCCGTTTACAATGCCAGAATAGGGAGCAAGAATAGAGTGGGGGGCCTGGGGGGAAGCAGAAACAAGTTTTAGTCGAAAGAGAAATATAATTAGTAAACACAGCACAAATGGAAAGTCACAGTATGCGCTACAGGCACGCAGTGCAAGGACACGCCTCTGAGAAAATATGTCAATAAAAGTAGACACACAGGAACAAGATAACCAGGTGGTTAGGCAGTGCAGGACAGTAGACATGTACGGAGGAATACATTGCTAGGCTTCAAAGCACGAGACAGTCAAGGATACTGGTAGTACAGGGTGAGTGAAAATGTATCAATAACATGTGCACTTGAGTAACATTCTATAACGTGTGGTTAGATGTTTTTGCAGAAACTATTGCTTTTTGCTGAAATTATAAGAGATAATGATAAGCTTGAGCAAGCGCTTGATTTGATATGCTAACGAAATGTATGACATATTGCGATTTTAAGACTATATAAGACACTGCCTGTTATGTTGTAGTTGAGTTCAGTTTCTATTTCCATGGAGCTGGCTGACCGCCCGGCCGTGTTTTGATAAACTCTATACTATATTGCCAACAGAAGTCGTGCTACCTTTTCCTTCTCCCACAACATGGTGCTGCTGAAGGTCAGGGTTGCCGAAAAACAAGGCTGCTCAGTCTTCATTCCACCTAATGCCTCTTCTCCACCAACTTTCATTTCCTGGCCGTTTATCTCAATCTTTTGGGTTCTTTTCATTCATACTTTCTTCCTTTGTAACTGTTTCCCCGACTTTCTGTTCATCCTCCTTTCTCCCTTTACTAGCATTCTCTCTCCTGCTCTTGGTTGAAGTCTGATGATGAAAAAAAGTCCAGGTCCCCCAAAAATGAGTGTCAGTGGCCCCCACATGCAACCACCAGCTCAAATTAGGCCCTTCCTTAAACATTTTAAAATCAATACTTCTTGAAGGGTTATAAATAAGGAACTCGTTCATGCTAAAATGGTCAATATTGAGCAAATGTACAAGTCAGTAGTTCCGGGGAGCTCTTCTAAGACAGCATCCAGTGTTTTAATACCTGCAGCTCTTTCCTTCCACTTTCACAATTTTATTTTTTTAAATTGTAACCACTTTACAGGGCATGTGAGGTGCTTTAGTCAGAACACTTGTATGTTTCAGACTTATCAATGCTTGTTACAGTTTCAGACTATCTTCTTAAGACACCGTGACATTCACCCTGAGCCCCTGTGCTCAGATGAGAATGCCTTACTTGTTCCCTGTATCAGGATGTGTGTGAATGAACTCTAAGCCATGGATAGCAATAAAGCTTCAGTAGATCATTCCAGTTATCCTTTAGTAAGAAAATCACATTTTTATTCATTGCTTACAGTTAGAGAGAAATACTTCAAACACTGTACTCCAAGAAGGCTTTCATTTCAGCTCGAAAACACAAAATCAAAAGGATGGAGACATTTACCATTCTTCACATCTTTAACTAAATGAATTTAGGTTGTCTTTTCTTTTCTACGGAATTGCACCTTGTAATTTATTTATAGTGTGAATACCAGATTCACCATCTCGACAAAGGTCAGAATCAGAGTTTCGAGCTTCTTTTCTTTCTCCTTCTTTCCTTTCCTTTTTTTTGATTTTGTTTAGTGCGCAGCTACTCAACGAGTATCCCGGCACTATGGCAAAAGCTGGACAGGAAGCAGGACTTTTAAATGAAACAGGTGGGTTTTCAGAGCTTTTTGGAAGTTTGCTTCATCCATGATGGCTCTTAGCTGAAGCGAGAGCTGGTTCAACGTCTAGGCAACAAGTACCACAAAGGAGGCACCCCCTCCATCGCTTTCTTCTAAAACGGGGGACATCAATAATCCGAGCATTCCTGGAGCACAGGGCCCCCTGGACTGACGGTATTCAATGATTCTCTCATTAATATATTTGGGACCAATGTTGTAGAAAGCTCGATGCGTGATCGTTAGGGCTTTGAATGTCACTCTCTTACAGACTGGCAACCAGTGCAGTTGTTCCCAGAGGTAGGACACAGAGGAACTTTTAGACAATCTGAACAGCAGACTGATTGCCGTGTTCTACACCATCTGCTTCAAAGGAAAACCTGTACTTTCTCCACAGGGCCTTTTCTTGCGCAAGTTCATGAAGCATTTTTGAAATATGGTACCTATTAAAGGCGCTTTTCCACTATAGGATTTGTGTAAATTACTCTACAAAATGTAATTGCATAAAACACCTCTTGTAACTGAGGTCACCGTGAGAGAGATCAGAGCCTACCAAGCGTGCCACTTCCATGAAGCTACTACAATGTACAGAAGACAGCCTCAGCCTCTTTCCATCCTGGGAGGGCCAGTGCTGCAACGAGAAGGGTAACACTTCTATGAGGCCATTTGGGACTTCACACAGCTGAAGCTAGCCAGCCTAGATTGGCAGCCATGCCTTCCATGAGTCTAAGAATAATAAATATCGAAAATGAAGAAGATTTTTTTTTTTTAAATGCCCATTTACTACGTTCGCTACCCAACAAACTCAGGTGGTCAAATGGTAGAAGACGGATTGCCCTCAATTACTGGTACTGACCTTGGCAATCCATACTCCATTTTGACTATCGGTAGCTACCAGTGTGGGTATCTACTGATGGAGTTACTGAAAAGGACAATGCTGCAATCCATGCTTTTGTCCTCAAAAATGGGGAAGCCAAGCACAGATAAGTAGTGATCATCAGCCCTCCAGCTCACTTGGTCAGAGCTGATACCGGATGCTTCGGAAGTTGAGTGATCCCTGTAGGGTGAGTAAGGTATCCCATGGCAGCAGTGTAGTTCAGGAACCAACTCTCTCAGCAAACACACTATGGAAAGGAGGCAACAAACTCTGTTAAGACAACATAGCCAACAGCCTGGATAAGGGAATGTGACGGAGTCATTAAGAACTCACCCCCAGAGCGCCACACCGCCATCTCCTGTTGAATCTACACTATTATATTGTAAACATTCTTCTGATATTGGAGCACAATCAATGCTGCTTTAGCTGTACATGGCTGTTGTTGCTCGTCAAGTTCTCAATGAACTTGAGCAATTTTGCAAGCAATTAATCAACAAACACGTTGGATCATAACTAACTTTAGGCATTCATGTGCTCCTATTCTTGCCCTTGACCACGTGCAGCACTCTTTTGCCTTTTGTCTTGGTTTGAGCTATATAAATGCTGCATACAAAATAAAAAGGAACACTATTTGCTCACTGACTTTTCTGAACTAACCTCTCAGCGCTCATTATTAACTCTTAAAGCGTGTTAATTTCAATATTGCGTCAGTGATTTTATGTCAGGACCGGAGGGGAGGATTATGCTTTTCCTTCTTCACTTTAATCACAAATCATCAAACACAGCAGCCATTAAAGCATTATAAAACTATTTCCCCCATGAACACCAGGGAAAACAAAACACAAAGCTCATCAGTCCTTCTTCAGTCTCTGCTGCCAGGTCCCAATATAGTCCTCTGTCGCTGCTCATTCTCTGTCTTTCTTTGCTGCTCAGCAGCCAGTTAAGTAGTGTTTTTACTTCTCTCCCGATTGTTCGGTATTTCTGTGACTTTATTGTACAGTATTTTGGCTTGCTATTATTGATTTTTTACAATGCACTTGCCTTTCAGATTCTTGTGCCATCAGGGGACAGCTTCGGCGCACCTTACGCAACTTTGTTCCCCCTGCTGTGGACTGTGGTGCGGTCTTGAGGCCCCTGGAAGGTGCTCTGGTTAAGCACGACACTCTGGCTCCGCGGCGCACATCTCCCTCACATCCGGAGTGCAGTGTGCTCCGTCAGTACCTGAAAGAGGTGGAGCCTTGTCCTGCTGCCCAGGGTGTCACCCAGCTTCGCACTGGGTCTGTATATTTCCCTGTTTGTGTTTTGGGATGCCCCAGTGGGGTCTGTACTCAGCGCTTTGACGCCCTGCTGGGTCAGTATTTAAATAAGGCCTCTCAAGGCCGTCATTGGGGACACAGTCCCCGGCAGCTTCTGAACCTGTTATATCCAAGGGCGTTGGTGTCCCCAGGGCTCTCGCCCGCTCAATTGTGCGCCTCTGGCCACCCGCATAGCCTGGGCTCCCTCCCAGCCTTCAAATACGTACACGCCTGTGTGTGCCTCATCAGAGCTGCCTCAGCCCCACCCCCCTTACAGCCAGGCCTTAGGCCTCTAATCCATAGGTACCTCACTACTGCTTTCAGTACGCAGCGCTTTTTCTTGTTGGCGAAACAGCCATGCAGTCCCCACAAGCTACATATGAGGAGGACGACTCATTGTTGGTCCTCCTGTGGGATGAAGAATTCTATGAGGCGATTGATAACTCAATCTACAGGGCAGTTACTAACCTCATGGGTTGTGTGGAGCAACGCCTCTCTGACCAAATAACTAGAGAGTGCGCACCAGCTAAGTCCCCAAAGAAAACCCCATGGGAAGCCCCCCCCCAGGGGGGTACTGGATTGATAAAGATGCGTTTGAACGCTTAAAACACATTTTCCTTGCCCATTCCTCCCCTCAGGGAGAGCCCACGGGGGTCTGCAGAGCCCTACCCTGAACCTCCCCACCCAAGCAGCCCTGACCATAAAGATGGTGATTCCCCCGAGACAGATGAAGAAGCGGATTGCTCCAGATCCTGGCGCCCATCTTTGGACCCCGTTTCTGCAATTCAGGGGGTTTCTGACATGCTGGATCCTAATAATATTATCCACCCCAGGTCTGCAGAGTGGATCCCAGCTGAAAAAGTAGCCAGCTACGTGGCACGGTGGCTGTGCAAATCCCTGGAGAAGTAAGCCTGCATCCGCCTTAGGGCAGTGTCTCCTCTCCCCACACTTGAGGGGAAGGTAGCCCTCACCCCGGACATCGATGTCAAAATGGCAACCTTCCTTGCAAAGAAGGGCATAGATAGGTCATGGCGCTCTTGCCAAGACAAGCTACTGGAAGCCATAGGCCCTATGACTAAAATACTACACATAGCAGAGGAGGCCAAGGCATCAGGTTCCCTCATCCCATCGGATGTCATTTCCAACTAGGCCCAGAGAGCTATTATGTTCATAGGAAATGCAAATTGCACTCTGCCCACAGAGAGGCGCCCCTCCCTTTTGATTAAGTTTGAACCCAAATTGGGGGATCTGGCCTCCTCGGAGACGGGGGCACAAGCAGGGTTATTGGGGATCCCTTTGTGATGGACTTGGGAAAATTCATGGCGACGTTTACGTCGCTGGACAAAGCGCAGTCCAATATCAAGTGCATCTTCACACCCCTTGTTTTCTCAGGGGCCGGTCGAGGCAGAGGCCACTAGACCGGCCGCTTCCCCTACCAACCACCCCCCAGGGGACAAGGTTCCGGATGCAGACAGTACCAGACTAACCTACGCTTCACCAATTTCTACCCAACAAGAGGACAATTCATCTCTGGTCGTGGAGGATTCAAAGGACAAGCAAACGCCAATGTTGGCAATGCTAAGTGTCTTTACGGCCGCTCACATAATGGTTGGAGGGCTATTCCTTCTAGCATGGGCGGCGATTACCTCAGATGCTTGGGTCTTGCAGACAGTGCTGGGGTTCCACATCAAATTTTACAGTTCCCCTCGTCAGGCTTCCTGTCCATGTCCCATTTGTTTTATCTCCCGCAACCCGGCCCTCATAGACGAGGAGGTCCAAGCCCTCCTTCAGAAGTGCGCGATCTACCCATCAGTGGAGCATTCCAATGGTTTCCTCAACAACCTTTTCTAGTCGACAAGTCAGAGGGCAGTCATCTCCTCAGGGACGTGTTGCTCCTGTCTGACTGGATGGTGCGCTTTGACCTGAAAGATCTGTACCTCGCGTCGCAAGGGTTTCCCCCTCATCGCCGGTTTCTACAGTTCATGTGGCGCTCTCGGAAATTCGAACTCGCCACCCTTTCCTTCGGCCTGTTGTCAGCACCATGGTGCTTCGCAAAGGTCCTAAAACGGGCAAAATAATTCCTCAGAGCTCCGGGAAATCAGCTCATTGTCTACCTAGACAATATGCTCCTCCTGGCACAGTACCCCAAGTAACTGATAACACACATTCAGATGACGAAAAACCTTCTGCAGTGCCTAGGGTTCATTATAAACGAAAAGAAGTCCCTTCTACTCACAGCTCAGAGAGCAACCTTTTTAGATTTCGTCATAGATTCCACATCTGCAACCCTGAGTCTTTAATCTCGGAATAAGGCAAAGATCAGGCACAAACTCCGCCAGACGTTGGCCAAGTCTCACACATTGCTCAGACAGAATGCCCGCTTGGTGGGACTCCTTCTCCTTGTCGATCCAAGTGATTTTTCTGGGCCCTCTGCACTATCGGGCCTTGGATTGCCTCAAAGCACACCATCTGAATAAGGGTCGGGAGTATTCCCAGTCGGTTTCACTGTCAAGCGAGGCCAGAGAGGAGATAGAATGAAGGCTCACCCATATGAAGACCTGGAAAGGGAGAGCAATCTTCGGATCCGCTCCCGACTTGGTGACAGAATCGGAGGCCAGCAGGTCCGGCTGGGGTGCATGGTGTGGGGATTTCTGCACCAGAGGAGGTTGGTTACCACTTAAACAGAATTGACATATAAATTGTTTGGAGCTCCTGGCAGGGTCGATCACTGTTCAGTGTTGGACAAAGGATGTGATTCAGTCTTCGGTCCTCCTGAAGATGGACAGTGTCTCAGCGGCGCACTATATCAACCACCTGGGAGGAACCAGGTCTCCCGCTCTGGCAAAGGAGTTGTGGACTTTCTGCCTGGAGAACCAGGTATGCGTCATGGCGGAATACCTTCCAAGTCAGGTGAACCAGATATTGGACTGGCATTACCGGCACCTCCGGGACACGAGCATGCAGAAGCTGGACTCTCGGGTCTTTCGCAACCTGGTTGACAGATGGGGCCAGTTTTCGATCAACCTGTTTGCATCTTGCCTCGATCACCAGCTGCCGCGGTTCTTCAGCTGAAGGCCAGACCCTCAAGCAGAGGCAGCAGATGCGTCCCAACAACACTGGAGTCAGGAGAAAGCCTACGCTCCCCCCCCCGTCTCAATGATATCCCAGGCGTCGGCCCAGGTCCGCAGGCAGCAATAGGAAGTGCTCATGATAACACCTGCATGGAAGTCTCAAGTATGGTTTCCAGTTCTTCTGGAACTTTCCTGGGATTTCCAATTCGACTCCCCCTCTTTCCTCACATTCTGAGGAGTCCGGATCTCGATCTCCACCGTTTGGTGGCAGAGTGATCTTTATTGCAGATGTCGTGGCAGATTACAGGCAACGCTGGAGGCTCCCAGGCCTTTCGTGCCATGTTGAATTTCTCCTCACCAAGGCCTGGGCTGACAGTACAACCAAACGCTACCATTCATCTTGGACGAGATGGGTATGTTGGTGTCTGCGAAGGGACGTGGATCCCTTGGGTGCTGATGTAGTGAAAGAACTTAATTTCCTGTCAAGCCTCGCAGAAGAAGGACTAGCATATCGATCAGTTAACACTTTCTGCTCTGCCATTTCAGCAGGACATGCCCTTGTAGAAGGAGCACCGGTGGGCGAATATCCTGTTGTCTGTCAGTTGCTTAGGGGGATTCCGCTCTCCCTTCCCCTGAACCGCGATATGCAGCCATTTGGTATGTTAACTTAGTTCTCATCCTTTTCTTGTCATGGCAACCAAACTGGTTTCTGTCCCGGCAAGAACGAGTTACTTACCTTCGGTAACGATGTATCTGGTAGAGACACAGTCTAGCTGCAGATTCCTTAACTTTAGAATGTTCCCAGGCGTCAGTCTGGATCCGGAGAATTTTCAGCAGTACCTCTGCGCGCCGGGGGACGACGTCGCATGGCTCCGTCCTGACGTCATCCACGGATATGACGTCAATAGAGCCATATAAGTCCCTTCCAGCGCGGACGTCAGTTTTCTACTGTGAAACTTTCCCGCGCCACAACGCGGAGCCACTACAAAAACTGTGAGAGAGAGTGGGAACAATGTGCCAAAAAAGATCAAAAATCTTAGAAACAACAATGACAAGAAACATAGAATGATGAGAAACATCACCATGTAAGTTAGAAAAAGAGTATTTTAAACTGTAAGGGACTGAAGGGAGAGAACAGAGTACCCACCCCTAGAAACAGTCTTGTTGAAGTGAAGAGCCATGCCCTCCTAAGAGGCAAACCGGCATTGGAAATTATTGTAACGACGAACGATAGGCAGTCTGCAACCACAGGATGTAACTGTAAAGGGCAACAAGACTTGAACAACATGACTCATGGTATTTGACCACATTTCTGCAACAACAGAAAATGTGCAACTATACACCCCATAAACGACCTACTGTCAGTAGCATAGTCAAAGAGACCCCCAAACCAATCGACTGTAGCATAGACAAAGAGACCCAAAAGTAACGGGTAAAAATAGATGAGGGTGAAAGGGAGGGTAGAAGAACACGATTAACCCCCCACACTGGAAGAACCAGGGTGGAGGAGCGTGGAAAGGACATAAAACCCCACCACCCAATTGTGATAAAGGGTGGAGAAGCAACAGATAAAACAGAATGAGACATCCTGCCCCGGAGGGGGGTGAAGTAGACCACCCCGTAGGAAGACAAAGGCCACCTGTAAGGAGGCAAGTGGGTAGAACCCAACCTGAAAAGGTCCTCGCATAGCGGGGAGGATGGGTGGGCGTGAAGGAATCTGCGGCTAGACTGTGTCTCTACCAGATACATTGTTACTGAAGGTAAGTAACTCGTTCATCTGATAGAGACATCTAGCCGCAGATTCCTTAACTTTAGAATAGATACCAAAGCTATACCCCATTGGCGGAGGGTCTGCGACTGAAACCCACCAAGTTCCAAAGTGAGCTAATCCATCAATAACATTGACAGAATCACAGTGGGGACAGCAAAGCCAGCGTGGCTGACACCAGACCCATTAAGCTCTGTAAAAGACCATTAACAAGGGGAGGCGAAGGCACAACAATCCATCAGAGGACGGAACGAGACCTCTCTCGTCCAGACAGGGATGAAAGGAAATCACAGAACCAGACTGGTCAGTGCATAAAGGAAGAAAATCCATAAACTTCTGCAAAAAGAAGTGAAACCGAGCACAGGATCCCAAGGATCCGCAAAAGACAAAGTCCCAGAGAAGGGACAAAACAGAGGTGGAGCATACAAACTGAGTAGCACCACAGTGGATGCCAAAAATGACATGTGAGGGGACAGATGTCACCATGCAGAGATATACAGAACCATGACTACCAGGAGATACATGTATGTGGATGACAGGGATACACATAAGCAGACAGTGTGGACCGTGAGAACTACACCACACATATGCAAAAACCCAATGAAATGTAGCATCAACAGCACGTATGCGTCGGCAGAAAGAGACGGGCGCATCACCAGGTAGTCACCCGGCCAACCGTACCCAGATGTACAATGGTTAATGGATACTGGCCAGGTCGGGCACACACAGAAGGCTCGCTCCAGAGAGAGAGTGAGAGAGAGATAGAGGACATATATACATATAGAGATATATATGAAAAAATTTCGAAAAATGAAAGACAAAGGGATCTCAAAGAGCATGCCCATAATAGGTATCAACAGCACTGTTGCGAAGCATAGCAGGACATAAATGTCAAGACACTTAAAAAGCGACATCATCCACCCCGTTGGGGAAGGAAACCTGGTCTCCAGCGTGACAGGCGGGAATACTGACCACTACACGAACGAGGAAGGAGTTAGTAATACACATACACAGAGTGTCCGAAGAATGTATATATAACCATATACAGACACTGCATAAGGACAATGAGTATCCTGAAGAAGAATACTTCCACCAATAACATCAGCAGAGGCCAGGAGCAGAAGTACCTGAGCCCTTGCGCGGCAATGAGCAGAGGGACTTGAGCCCCTGCCTGGGAAGTGCGCAGAGAAATAGGGCACCATGCAACATGCAGCAGAGACGCGCCTGGCGTAGACTCCACTGCCCATAGGCAAAAACCAGTCAGGGTCTGAGCCATGAGAGAAGACCTAAGCACTTCCCCACACCAGGGATTGAAGAGTAGACAATACCACCAGAATAGAACGCAGCCAAGTCAGTGGCGCAAGGTATACCGCAGGCACCCAGTGACAGCGAACATACCCAGTGTGTACTTGCATGTCTTCTCCGCACAAAACACGGAAAGAAACCGTTCCGGAACGGATCAGAACAACATGCCCACAAGGGACACATGCGACGTAGGCAAAAAGAGTACAGCAAAAGGCCGAAAGAACAGCCTAAGGCACGAAATGCAAACTTGAACACGCCGGGGTGAACCAGGCATGGCAGAAACCCCACAATACACTGGAGAAGTCTGCATCCACAGAGGCAGGAGAGTGCTACGGACCAACCGTAGATGACAACGCATAAGCCCCAGGAGAGAGGTGGGTCTCACCTTAGGGGACGTCCCACATGTTAGGAAGAGCGGAACGAAGTGAGAAGCCTACAGTATGACCCATAGGACAATTCCCCAAAGGGACAGAAGACAACCATCCTAAGAAGACTCCGCGGGAGCCTTCGAAACTTCCTGTGCTAGGAAGAGCAGCTATGTAATAGCCAACGAATACCCCACATAGGGTATGTCACATCCCTATAAAAAGTAAGGGACACCTCTTGAGACGAGCTCGTAGACAGAGGACTCAAAAAAGAAATGAAAAAACAGCTGGCTAGCTGTACCAAATAAGGGGAAAAAAACGGCTGATTAGCCGTACAGTCCATCCAGGAAATAACATCTTGAACCTATAGACGGATACCAGAAAAACTGTGACAATACTGCAAACGAAATTAAAAGTACGCAATGAGGACTATAAACCACGCAAGTCATGGGAACCCAGACATGAGGCGCTGAACCGCTGAGTCAGCGTGACTGTCAAAAAGACTGACCCCATCAAAGGGCAGATCCCTAAGACGCTCCTGAATATTTTCAAGGAAACTGCAATCACGCAACCAGGCATGGCGACGCAGAGCAACTGACCTGGCTATAGCCCGACCCATAGAGTCAGTAGTGTCCATGGCCGACCGAATGGAAAACTGTGCCATTTCCCGGCCATCATGAACTAGCCGAACCAGGTCAGCTCGAGGGCCCTCTGGAAGAGAAGGAAGGAGACGCTCGACCGAGTTCCAAAGGGCAAAAGTAGCTCATGCAAACACGCAAGATGTGTTCAGGGACCGAAGGCCCGAGCTAGTGGACGCAAAGACATGGCGGCCACACGACTCCAACCAGCGAGACTCCCTAGAGGGAGGAAACAGCGGAGGAGGGAAGGAGGGTAGCGAGACTGAAACGGCCTGGACTACCAGCCCTTGAGTCCTAGGATGGAGGGACAAACAGACCGGGTCATCTGGAGCCGGGCGATGACGATGTACAATAGCACGATCCACAGGGTCCCCCGATGAGGGCCTCCCCCAAGCCCCAAGAAGAGTGTCATATAATGACCCGCAAAAGGGCAGCAAGGGCTCCACCTCCACAGCGTCCTGGTGGAGTAGATCCAACAAGGGATCAGAAGGCAGAGAGACTGAGGGAGGCTGCATCTGTAAGATATCTGCAGCCTTGCGAACAGCCCTTGCAAACGCCGCACTAGCCTCTGTGGCCATTCTAGGTGGCGACAATAAGCCATCTGTAGGGGACGGTTGTAGGCTAACCCGTCCACCCAACGGTAGAGGCTCCACAGCCCGAGGACGACCAAAGGCCTGCCAGTGCCCCATGGGCACCTGCTCCGAGGAGCATCGAAACAACCCTGGTGGAGGGGAACCCTCAGAGACCTCATCCTCTTCAGGAATAGCAGTGGACGGCACCAGCGTCGACCGACGTCGAGACGGCATCGCCTCGACATCGACGATCACCGAAGACTCGTCCGCCCGGCGTCGGGCCGGTGTCGACTCAACCTCCACCGAGATGGGGAACTGCGGAGAGGAACGGCATCGACTCGGAGTCGAGCTCCGCACTGCAGCCGCATCCGGCGTCGGTGCAGAGAGCCTCACAGGGCTGTGCAGAGACGCCACAGGGAGGCCTGATGTCAGACTGGGATGCCCCTTCGGGCCGTGCCCCGAAGTCGCAGCGACTCCGAAACTGGAGTTAGGGTTCTCGATCGGCGCCGAGGGCGAACCCGCCGGCGAAGTCCCGACCTGAGTCCCTACCCCTTCTGTGGGGCCCGAAGGCGCACCAGGGAGAGGGGGTGACTCAAAGATGGCCAGTAAAGCCCGAGAATAGGCTTCTATCTGGGTCCTAGTCACCCCAGCACCAGAAAATGGAGGGTATGTGGGGGTCGACTCCTGGGGGCCCGTGTCCGGTGAAGACCGAGAGCAGCAGGCCTCGACGTCACGTCTATGTGAGGTCGACGACCTCTGTGACTTCTTCTTGTGCTTACCCGCGTCAGATGAGCGATGTCTGCGGAAACGACTCCATGACCTGTCCCGAACAGGAGCCTTAGCTTGAGATGGAGACCGGCGGCGCGAGGACTCCGAACAGGACATCCGGGCAGACAACAACTTCCTCCGACGTTCCCGCAGGGACTTCGGTTTCAACTGCCGGCAGGCGTAGCACTCCTCGGAGTCGTGGTGCTTTCCCAAGCACCACATGCAGATCTCGTGTGGATCTGTCACCAACATCTGCCGCATACAAGTCTTACACGGCTTGAAGCCCGAAGGCATCGCACACTGTTCCCGGACGCCAAAAGGCGTCGGAAAGGCCTGAAACAAAAACAGGCCAGAGGAACCGCTTCTCCTGGATCTGCGTTGAGACGCGGAAAAGAAGAAAACTGACGTCCGCGCACCGGGAGGGACTTATATGGCTCCACTGACGTCATATCCGTGGATGACGTCAGGACGGAGCCATGAGACGTCGTCCCCCGGCGCGACAGAGGTACTACTGAAAATTCTCCGTATCCAGACTGACGCCTGGGAACATTCTAAAGTTAAGGAATCTGCGGCTAGATGTCTCTATCAGATATAACTCTCAGCCAAATTGGCTATGTTGCTTTGTCTCGTGTCATGCAGGAGAGTATCCGACGTACAAGCTTTGGACCTAAGAAGGGGCGGTTTGCACAGTCAGCAGGCGTACCAAATCCAATACTCGCATGATTTGTTACCCAGCTTCTGCAGAATCTCCTAAGCTCTGTATGGTGCAATGCCTCAAAGCATACATGCAAATGACTGAGGAGGTTTGGCCTCCGGGAGAGAGACAACTTCTCATTATATTGAGAAAACCGTATAAGCGTGATATCTTCCCCGATTACAGCCCGTTTGGTACAATGGGTGATGCAAGAGCTGGCATAGATACCAAAATGTTTGGTGCACATTCAGCTAGAGGAGCAATGGCTTTGAAAGCTTTTTGTCTGGATGCACGCTTGGAGGAGCTCATGCGCGCCGCAGACTGGTCTTTGGAGTCTACTTTTAAGAGATTCTATTTTAAGCTGGTGGTGGATGTAGCCCAATTGGTGGTGAGTAAGCTTTCAACTATCATAATTTTTGCTTCCAGTCCTGACATAGAATGAAAATTTGCCTAGCTTAGTGAATGTAAATTTCATTTCTATTAAGGACAATGAGGCGAGGATTATCCCACCCGGCGCTCAAAGAAAAGCGATCCTATCCCGTTCTGAAGTAAGTACTTTGGTTTTGTTTCTATGGAGCTTTACTGTGATATTGTTTAATAAACCAAACGTTTTCTTACCTTTACAAGGTTGGTGTTTGCCTCTCAATGAAGATGGTTGGTTATACAATGCTGGTGTTTTCCCCTCTAATGAAGATGTTTTACATTACATGAAGTTGTGGACTGGTCACTGACGGAACACCTCTTTGCAGGAAATGAAGGATCGAAGCAGGATGCGCAAAAAAGGAACTTATGGCGTGATTCGCACGAAGAAAGAGGGAGAATGAGCACCGACAGACGACTATGTTGGGACCTGGCTGCAGAGACTGAAGAAGGACCTATGAACTTTGTGTTTTGTTTGTTTTCCTTAGTGTTCATGGGAAAAGTCGTTTTATAATGCTTTAACGGCTGGTGTGTTTGATGATTTGTGATTAAAGCAAAGAAGAAAGAGCATAATCCTCACCTCGGTGTCCTTAATAGAATTGAAACTTACCTTCACTAAGCTACGCAAATATTAATTCTTATTGACTGCTTATAAAGAATATGTATATATTTCATGCTAATATGATCACTATTAATATGGTATGTTTGTGAAGGGCCTTCTGATACAGGATCCAAAGACAATCTACAGCTCTTATGCATGTCCTGGTGTTAGCAGAAATATTCTAGACTTATAAAAAGCTATGCATTTTGAGATGCTTCTCTTTCCACACAGTTTGGTTCAGCTGGAAACACTGTGCTTAGATGAAAATACTGAATTTGTTCCGAGTCAGGTTAAGTCTGAGCGCGTACTGAGCTGTAGATATCCACAAAGCTTTTGCAGATGAATAACTATGAACATTGTTCCAGAGTTATCCTCCAGTAATTTACAATTTCATTTTGAGCTTACAGTTCCTGAAAAATACTTCAAAGTACGTTTTCCCTTAAGATGTTGTCTTTTCTGCTTGAAAGCACACGAGGAAAAGGGTGGTAGTAGAAGACACTGCGCTTCTTAACATCTTTAACATACTGCATTTGCTTTTTTCTTTTACTGTTCCAGGCAACTGAACCTGCTAATTTATTTATAGCTTGCATTTCGGATTCACCATCTTGAAAAGGGGCCTAATCGCGGTTTGTGTGTATCAGAGTGAGGCGTTTCCCCAAGGAGCCTTTTCTAGGTCACATTCTTCATACATTTGTGAAATATGGCAGTGGCTAAATGCTCTGCCTCTTTAGAATGTGTTCTTTGCTCTACACTGTCTATCAGCATAAAATACTTTCTGTGGCTAAGGTGAATAAGTATACAAGAGGTCAAATCCTCTCACTCCACAAAGTCATGCTTGGGACTCACAATGTATTGTATTGTGGGATGGTTATAACATCTCTGTGACACTATAAAAGAATACTTCGAGCACTAATTCCACAAGATGTAAGGCTGTGACGAAGCCTTCTTGGGCCCACTTTGAATTCTCACTTTAATTTTATAATTTACACATTTTAGCAGACTTAGATTTAGCTGATTTGTTTTATATATCGGCTTTCATGATTCTTCTGCGACGACGCTGCATGTGCTGCCTGTTTCTAGTAAGCCTTTCCTGCTACTTTATCTGTACTTTGCGTTCAAGGCTAGGAACATAGAACAAGATATTCTAGTATTGTTCGCTTGGAGACCATTTCTAACATGTAGACACCAGTGGCGGCTGACATCTACGCGGGGGGGAGAGCAGGGGTTGGATACGCTCAAAATAATATTATATATATATATATATATATATATATATATATATTCACTGAAAAAACCATAGGTTTCAAGGACGTTATAGTTAGAAATTATCATTTAAAAACCTTTGAAATTCACTGAAAAAACAATAGGTTTCAGGGACGTTATAGTTAGCTGGACATTTCACTCCTACAAAACCATAGAAATTCCACTGTTATAGTTAGTTCAGCTAACTATAACTCGCGCCCCCGCAATGCACTGCTGATCACATCACATATTACATCATTCATGACATGGTCAGTGACATCACTGATGACATCACTGATCACATCTCAAATGATATCACTGATGACATCATCCAGTGAATGTGTTTTTCTTTAAAGTTTAAATATGTATTATATATATATACCAAGGTGTATTGAAGAATGAGTGGGTGTATAAGTGTCTGGATGGAGGATTTAGTAGGTGTGTGACTGACTGTTTAACTGAGTTATTACATGTGTCTTACTGAATGCATGGGTTAGTGACTAAACTGTGTGAATGTCTATATCAGTCTGTTTGCTGTTGTATAAGCTGCTGCATGGGTTGGTCAGTAGCTACATGAGTGTCTATATGGGTTATTAATTGGTTGCCAGAGTATTTGTATGGGTGCCTCAGTGTGTGTGTGGGTGCGTGGGAGGTGTGTGACTCTGTGCATACATGTTTGAGTGGTTGATTCACTGGGTGTATGGGTTCCAGAGTGCATGTGGAAACAGCTGTATGCGTGGGTGAGTGTGTGTATGGGTGTGTTAGTGAGTGAATGGATGTCTCAGTGGTACATGTCCAACTAACTACATATGTAAAAGACAGTGTATGTGAGAGTTGGAGTATATAAATGACTATACGTGAGAGTTAGTGATTGTGAGAGTGGCTGTATGGATGAGTGTGTACTTGTATCAGTGATTGTATAAGAGACTAATTATGCGTTTCTTTCTGTTTGAATAAGTGATATGTTGTGTGTATAACTGTATAGGTCAGTAAATGGAAGTGTGATTGATTATTTGCATGACTGACTAGGTGTGTGAGTAACTCTGGATGAGTGCTGCTGTGTGAGTGTCTGTGTAGGTGTATGAGTGCATATGATAGTGTTGTATTGATGAGTGACTGCATGTATGAGTGATTGTATGGGTGAATGAGTGGATGAGTGTGTAGACCTAAGAACCAGTGATTAGATATGTAGTAAGTAGTATTGGTGTGTCTATGGTTTCAAAAATGGTATTCTGTTTTTTGGAGTGGGTGTATCAAAGGTTATATTAGGGTGTTAGAAGGTGCATCAGATTGTCACATGGATGATGTCATCAGTGATGTCATTTGAGATGTGATCAGTGATGTCATCAGTGATGTCACTGACCATGTCATGAATGATGTAATATGTGATGTGATCAGCAGTGCATTGCGGGGCACGAGTTATAGTTAGCTGAACTAACTATAACAGTGGAATTTCTATGGTTTTGTACGAGTGAAATGTCCAGCTAACTATAACGTCCCTGAAACCTATGGTTTTTCAGTGAATTTCTAAGGTTTTTTAAATGATCATTTCTAACTATAACGTGCCTGAAACCTATGGTTTTTTCAGTGAATTTCAAACGTTTTTTAAATGCTAATTTCTAATTATAATGTTCATTAAACCTATGGTATTTTCAGTGATTTTAAATTATCATTCCATTCTCAACCTAGTGAAAACAGCCAATATCGCCAGTTTTCCAACAATAGCTTCCGCAAAAAAATTCGCCACAAATGAGAGCGACAACTAACGCTAATAATATGTAGAGTAGGCGTTCCAGTGCAAAAATAACACGAAAACACCACTTCCCGATATTTTGAACGAGCAGCCAAATTTGGGGTGCGATCCAAAAACAGGCGATAAGCTGCGTCAGCAGTAGGAATTTAACATCTGCCTTTTACTGGTGTAAAGCAGGACGACTACCTACAGTGTGAAAGGGAGCCTAGCCCAGAACCACATCTGAAGACCAACACATGTCATAGAGCTACTGACCATGCAGCTCCGACACCCAAGAAGGCCACAACAACCACTGCCATCACCCTCAGGACCTCCCCCCCGGACCACCCCCTCCCTACTACCACCGAGGCAGCGCAGAACAGGACAGCAGACCTTCCAAAAATGGCATGGTCCCTCAGCCACACAATAGCTGAATCTTGGGAGATGTGGCAACCAAGTATGTGTGAAGGACGCAAGTCACCCATCAATAAAAATGCACACAATACCAAGTGTAGCGGTGATGTGGTCGACAGACCTCACTATGCAGAGCACAAACCTCTCCATGTGGACATATACTGCTGGTGCTTGTAGTGTTGTGGACAATAGACGCAACCATGTTACCTCAGGCAGTGGGGAAGATCTCTGTCATGTAGCTGTGTTGTCCCCCCCTGGAAGCGGAAGCGGAGTGTGCTGGTCCAACGTACGCCACTCCAGCGTAGGAGTATGAATAAATAGGCTGGGGCTGTGGGCGTGGTTCACTTGTGGGAAGGCCAAAGCGTCTGCCAGGGCGGCAGCCCTCACCCTGCCACGAGGCCTCCGCCGTGACCACCGGCCTCCTCGACACAGGCCCGCTGCGAACCCAGCAGCAGAGCACCACAGACTTATGTCTGTACAGACTACTGCCTTCGATCTACACTGCGGACAGCAGGGCTCACAATTCAGATCGAGTCGCGATTGCAGATGACGCACTCCATTAGGGAAGAGACATTGATCCCAGTGCGGCCCGCCCGGACCACGCATCATCGCAGACTGCGCACACACTGAGTGCTTCAGGTGCCACTAACTCAGTGCACCACAAGTCAACGCCATGTGGACTTAAGACAGAATTCATTAGGCAAAAGACATTGCTACCAGTGCGGCCCGCCCGGACCACGCATCATCGCAGGCTCCACACACGCTGGTTGCTTCAGGTGACACTAACTGTACAGCTCAACTCAATGCCACGTGGCTGTGGGCCCTTGCTGACCGCTGCCGCCGGCCTACACTGCGGTCATCAGGGCTCACATTTAAAATTGACTCTTGATTCATTAATTGCAGAGTCCAGTAGGCAACTAAGTATTACGTCCCTAAAACCTACATAATATCCTTTTAGTATCCTTGCTTCAAGAACTTGTTTTATATCAGTTATAGCTTTAGTACAATGACCAACTTCATCTTGCAAGTCCAAAGGAACACTGAATGGCAGTCTACACTGTGGACAGCAGAGCTCACAATTTGAATTCAGTCTTGATTTATTAATTGCAGACAGAATTGTACTCTATGTCCTCGAATTTTGTCAAGAGGAAGTGACAAAAAGCATTCCTTGATGTCTGTGCTGACTACTGCCTTCGATCTACACTGCGGTCAGCAGGGCTCACAATTCAGATCGAGACTTGATTGCAGATGACGCAGTCCAGTAGGCAACAGACATTGCATGATCGCTGGCTGCGCACACGCGGAGCGCCACACCTACCACTAACTGTATGCAGCTCAAGTCAACGCCACGTGGCTGTCGGCCCTTCCTGACCGCTGCCTCCGGCCTACACTGTGCTCAGCAGGGCTCACAATTCAAATTCAGTCTTCATTCATTAATTTCAGAGTCCAGTAGGCAACTAACTATAACGTCCCTGAAACCTACATATTTCGACAGTGTATTCCATAAATGTTTCATCTTTTGTTCCATACACCTACACTGCGGTTAGCAGAGCTCACAATTTAAATTGAGACATGATTTATTTATTGCAGACAGAATTGTACTCTATGTCCTCGAATTTTGTAAACAGGAAGTGACAAAAATCATTCTTCGATGTCTGTGCTGACTACTGCCTTCGATCTACACTGCGGATAGCAGGGCTCACAATTCACATCGAGTCGCGATTGCAGATGACTCAGTCCAGTAGGCAACAGACATTGCTCCCAGTGTGGCTCGCCCGCACCACGCATCATCGCTGGCTGCGCACACGCTGAATGCTTCTGATGCCCCTATCTCAGTGTACCACAACTCATGAACCCTTTACGATACAATCTTGTGTGTATTATTTCACATCTGTTGCCCCTACCTTAGTGCAGCACAAATCAATGACCCTTTATGATTGAATTTGTGTGTCTGATCAAATGATTACTGTTGTACTTGTTGCCAGCTCCAACAATTCCCGGACGGCTGGCTTACACTCACCCCACACGCATCCAGCACAGACGTCACTGGACAAGTGACCCTGGGAATAAAAATGAGTTGAGCGCACGTGCCCGTACCCAGTTCCACTATCTATCTGTGTCCGTGTGTTCATTGTGTATGTAAGATGCCGCCCCTGGGCCCTACCACATTACATTGTGCTGTGGACAGGGTATGCAACCATGTTACCTCTGGCAGTGGGGAAAACTTCGGTTATGTAACTTTCTCTCGGTCATTGTACAAGTACGTACGTAGAGACTGGATCATTAGAGTACTGCAAGGAGAGTGTATAGTGAATTTATAAGTGCTTGGAGATTGGCGGAGTAATTGTATAAGTACATATGTTGGCGCAGCCTAACCCCGAACACAAGCTTGGCTCTAATTGGCTGCCCTCCATGTGCCAAAAACTGAAACTTGAACTTTGCATGGCCCTGTATTGCTACAACTGCAACACTCCACTGAATGTGCAATAAACATTCATATCCACACAGATGTGTCATGTCCACCATCTTTCATGTGTGGAACTATGGATGAATGTAGGGTCAGTGATTCCCCGTACCTTCCATGTTGGCCATGTTGTGGGACTTGGCTCACAGAGTGACACATTGGCGCTTGCGACCCGGGTGACGTCAGCACTACAACAGGGACACCCGCATCAGTTGATTCCTCATACAGCCCAGGACGGAGCCACGCCCATAGCTCCGGAGTCATTCTTTACAGCCTCACGCAGGACTGGCATACGCCAGGCCAGCCCACTCCGCTTACGCTTACAGGGAAGGACAATAACGCTACATGGCCCAGATTTTCATTGCAGTGATCTGCTGGTCACACCCTAGTTGTCAGTACGCCACAGCCACTCCCTCACGGCTAGTATACACCGACACCACACCCATCCAGCACAGGCGTCACAGGACACGTGACCCTGCCAATAAAAAAGACCGGGCGCACGTGCTCGACGCCATTTCAGAGTTGCTCGCACCGGATGCACTGCGGCCGGCACAGGCACACCGGCACGGGACGGTGACTTTCGGTCCACTGAGGTACGGGTACTGTAACTGCTGAGCGGGTGTACAGCCTGCGGTGATGGCCCGTCCCGGCGGTCTGGACAGCTCAGGTTGTGTGTGCCCTGCTGGACCGCAGTGTAGGCCTGAGCCATCAGACAGTCAGGCCTACCGGCACGTGGCGTCGCCTCGCTGGTCACAGAGTTAGTGGCACCGCAAGGGCTGAGCGGGTGTGCAGCCTGCGATGAAAAGCCCGGTGCACTGGTATATCCTCTGCCATGGCGAAATCAAGACCCAGCACCAAATGTGAGACCTAGTGGCCTGCGGAGCGGGGCTGCATGATATGCAGGGTGCTGTGTCCGCGGGCCCTGGGCTTGGGGCTTCCAGCGGCACGTGGTAGGCCCTCTTTTCTACACGCAGGTTGCGAAAGGTGAGCAGAGAGGCTTGTTAGCGCAGCAGCGGGCAGTGACCTCCGGGCAGTGGGAGTGGATGGGGTGCAGCAGCCTGGGTGCGCAGCAGCGGACAGTCACCTCCGGGCAGTGGGAGTGGATGGGGTGCAGCAGCCTGGGTGCGCAGCAGCGGGCAGACACCTCTGGGCAGTGGAAGTGGATGGGGTGCAGCAGCCTGGGTGCGCAGCGGCGAGCAGACACCTCTGGGCAGTGGAAGTGGATGGGGTGCAGCAGCCTGGATGCACAAAGGCCAAAGGCGGGACAGAGAATTAGGCGTGTGCAGTTGTATGTACTCTGCCATTACTGATTCCATCCTACGTTTCAGATGAGTAAGCTTGAGGGCTTCACTATGTTCCGGCACGTGGTTGGAGACACACCGGTGACGGAAAGGTGAGCTGTGAGGGTTTTGTCCACAGTGTGGGCACTCACTGTCCCTCTCCATCTCTTCCTTTCTCTCCCTCACACTCTTTCTCTCTTTCTTCCTCTCTCACTCTATCTCTTCCTCTCTCTCACACAGTTTTTTTCTTTCTCTCTCTCTACCTCTCTTTCTCTGTTTCTCTCTTCCTCTTTCTCACACTGTTTCTCTCTTTCTCTCTCTCTTCCTCTCTCTAACTGTTTCTCTCTCTCTTCCTCTCTCTCTCTCTCACTGTCTACCTCTCACTGTTTCTTTCTTTTTCTCTCTCTTCCTCTCTGTCACTCTTTCTCTCTCTCTCTCCTTTGATGGACGCATGATGCACAATGTTAACTTGCTTTTTGTCTAGCAGGCTGTGATTCACAGATGGACGACCCCCCCCCGCCCCCGACACGGACCTCCCGCCACGAGGCGGTGACTTCAGTTCCACTGAGTTAGTGCCACCAGTGCGGAGCGCGTGTGCAGCCTGCGATGATGCGTGGCCATCCTGCAATCAACACCCACTTTCAATTGTGAGCTCGGCTTGACCGCGTGTACACAACGCCTGAGGAGGTTGCTTCGGCACGTGGTGGACCCTCTTAGACACACGCCGGTGGCGGAAGGTGCGCAGAGAGGCTTGTTTCCGCAGCAGCGAGCAGTCACCTCTGGGCGGTGGGAGTGGATAGTGTGCAGTACCCTGCGTGCACAAGAGCGGGCAGACACCTCCGACCAGTGGGAGTGGATGGGGTGCAGCAGCCTGGGTGCACAGGAGCGGGCAGACACCTCTAGGCAGTGGGAGTGGATGGGATGCAGCAGTCTGGGTGCGCAGGAACGGGCAGTCACCTCCGGGCAGTGGGACTGGATGGGGTGCACCAGCCTGGGTGCACAGCAGCGGGCAGACACCTCTGGGCAGTGGGAGTGGATGGGGTACAGCAGCCTGGGTGCGCAGAGGCGGGCAGACACCTCTGGCCGGCGGGAGTCGATGGGGTGCAGCAGCCTGGGTGCACAGGGGCGAAACAGAGAATTAGGCGTGTGCAGTTGTATGTACTCTGCCATTACTGATTCTATACTATGTTTCAGATGACTAAACTTGAAGACTGCACTATGTCCCGGCACGTGGTTGGAGACACACCGGTAGCAGAAAGGTGAGCTGTGAGGATTTTCTCCACAGTGTCAACACTCACTCTCCCTCTCCATCTCTTCCTTTCTGTCACTCACACTCTCTCTCTCTCACTCTCTATCTCTTCCTTTCTCTCTCTCACACTCTCTCTTTCTATGTCTTTTCCTCTCTCGCTCATTCTTTCTTTCTCTCTCTTCCTCTCTGTCTCACTCTTTCTCTCTCTCGCTACCTCTCTCTCACACTGTTTCTCTCTTTCTCTCTCTAACTTGTATCTCACTCTTTCTCTCTTTCTCTCTCTCTTCCTCTCTCTCTTTCTGTCTTTCTCTGTCTTCCTCTCTGTCTCACTCTTTCTTTCTCTGTCTCTTCCCCTCTCTCACTCTTTCTCTCTCACTCTTTCTCTCTCTCTCTCTCTCCTTTCATGGACGCATGACGCACAATCTTATCTTGCTTTTTGTCTAGCAGGCTGTGATTCACAGATTGACGACCCCCCCCCCCCGACACGGACCTCCCGCCACGAGGCGATGACTTCAGTTCCACTCAGTTAGTGCCACCTGAGCTGAGCGCGTATTGTATTGTATTGTATTGTATATAGTATTTATAAAGCGCAACAAACACCCAACGGGTACCCTGGCGCTGAGAGTACATGTATACAGACCAACAACAAGCAGGAATGACAGAGCCAAATAAACATTGCTTAAAAAGAAGACAAGAACGCTATCTGGGGAACAGCCAGGTTTTGATCCTTTTCCTGAACACAGAGAGGGTACTGCATTGTCTGATTTCAGATGGGAGTGTATTCCAAAGCTTTGCAGCAGCAACACTAAAAGACCTTCCTCCTGACCGGACCTTGTTGAACCTAGGTATCTTTGCCAAATAGGCAGAGGAGGAACGAAGGGTCCGGGTGGGAGTATACCAGACCAATTTCTGCTGCAACGGCCTAGGACCAAGTCCATGTAGCGCCCTGAACCCCATACAGAGGGATTTAAAATGAATTCTTTGCTGCACGGGGAGCCAATGTAGCTCCGATAGGCACAGTGAAGCAGAAAAGCTACGTGGTCTGGACAAGGCGTGTGCAGCCTGCGATGATGCGTGGCCATCCTGCAATCAACACCCACTTTCAATTGTGAGCTCGGCTTGACCGCGTGTACGCAACGCCTGAGGAAGTTGCTTCGGCACGTGGTGGACCATCTTAGACACACGCCGGTGACGGAAGGTGAGCAGAGAGGCTTGTTTCCGCAACAGCGAGCAGTCACCTCTGGGCGGTGGGAGTGGATAGTGTGCAGCACCCTGGGTGCACAGCAGCGGGCAGACACCTCCGAGCAGTGGGAGTGAATGGGATGCAGCAGTCTGGGTGCGCAGGAATGGGCAGTCACCTCCGGGCAGTGGGACTGGATGGGGTGCACCAGCCTGGATGCACAGCAGCGGGCAGACACCTCTGGGCAGTGGGAGTGGATGGGGTACAGCAGCCTGGGTGCGCAGAGGCGGGCAGACACCTCTGGGTGGCGGGAGTCAATGGGGTGCAGCAGCCTGGGTACGCAGCGGCAAAACAGAGAATTAGGCGTGTGCAGTTGTATGTACTCTGCCATTACTGATTCTATACTATGTTTCAGATGACTAAACTTGAAGACTGCACTATGTCCCGGCACGTGGTTGGAGACACACCGGTGGCAGAAAGGTGAGCTGTGAGGATTTTCTCCACAGTGTCAACACTTACTCTCCCTCTCCATCTCTTCCTTTCTGTCACTCACACTCTTTCTCTCTCTCTCTATCTCTTCCTTTCTCTCTCTCACACTCTTTCTCTGTCTTTTCCTCTCTCTCTCTTTCTTTCTTTCTCTTCCTCTGTCTCACTCTTTCTCTCTCTACCTCTCTCTCACACGGTTTCTCTCTTTCTCTCTCTCTTCCTTGTATCTCACTCTCTCTCTTTCTCTCTCTTCCTCTCTTCCTCTCTCTCACTCTTTCTTTCTCTGTCTCTTCCTCTCTCTCACTCTTTCTCTCTTTCTCTCTCTCTCCTTTCATGGACGCATGACGCACAATCTTATCTTTCTTTTGTCTTGCAGGCTGTGATTCACAAATTGTCGAGGATGACACGCCATACCTGTACCTACTTTTATTTTGTTGTTTTGTTTAAATAAAATGTTTTATATGTAAATCCATAGATGACTGAGATTCTTATTTGTCCAACCTCACATGCATCTTCTTTACTATAATTGTGCGACATCAGCCAATTTGTTACGTTCCAGATTTCCTAAGGTTGCTGTCACATTTGTTTGTGTGGGGGAGGTGTGGGGGGAGGTGAGGGGGATGGCGGACAAGGGGCTGGTGGCGGGGGTGTCGGAGCAGTGTTGGGTGGCCGAGCTGCATGATCGTTGGCTCCATTGCATCTGTTGTCATTCACTTTGAAAGTTAAAAATATCGTCTCAAATACTTAACCACTACTACAAAACACATAACACACCTTCTTAATTTCTAATTTACCTTCGTAGTTGGTATGCAGATTTCAAATGTCACAAACGCATGCAATTCTTTTCTTGTCACACAGTACATCTAATGCACCGCTTTCATCAAGAATGGAACCAGTAATGGCAGAATTTCCCTGTTGCTCCACACATAAATACATATAAAGAACAAATCAAAACAGTTCCTTATTTTTTTTTACATTGCAAAACCTCTCTTTATTGTTTTTTTTTGTTTTTTTAAATAAATATTTTTATTTGCATTTTCAACCAATACAATAACCATAAGCATGTCACATTTGGTCGCAGTCGTGCATTGACAATTATATGTGAAACACATCATCGGACACATTTCCCCCCTCCCTCCCATGGGCCGAGCCCATTCACAATGTCTCAATCTGTATCTCTGCCAGCAAAGTTGTTCCATATCCCTTGTCTACCTGTGGGTCACGCTCAGGGATCTCCTCATAGGAGGCACATTCTGGCCCAACAGTGGTAGTTGTCTAGTCGGGTCCCAGCCCTCCATCCATTCCATAATATTCCCTCCATTTTCCCCAGACCTTGCGGAACTTCCGCGGGCACCCTCTCGCCTTGTAGGTAACTCTTTCTGCTGCCATGTACATATCCATCCCTCTCTTCCATTCCCCAAGTTGGGGAGGTTGTATCGCCCCCCAGCCGCGGGCTACATCTCGTTTCGCTACCACCAGTGCCAGCTGTGCAAAGATACGCTGAGGGCGGCCCAGATCAACATCCCCGGGTATCCCTAATAATACAAATTTGGGATCTAGGGGCAACGTTTCACCCAACACTTTACTCAGTTCTTCCAAGACGTGTACCCAGTATGCATGGATAACGGGGCAGCCCCAAATAGTGTTATAGAAGTCCCCCTGGGGCTGTCTGCATCTTAAGCAATGAGGTTCGCTGGCTCGACCTATACGATGCAGCCGGGCTCTGTCATAATACACTCTGTGTAGTATCTTATACTGGATGAGTCGAAGGCGGGATTGGATTGCCACCTCTCTATGGTGCATCAAGGTCGCCTCCCAATCCACTGTCTCCAATGCCCCCAGGTTCTGTTCCCATGTGTCCCTCAATTTCCCCAATCGATCAGGCATATTATTGTTGAGGGTCCTATATGTGAGGGAGACTGCCTTATGGGGTATCTGCTCCTGCAGTAGACGGCCCTCCAGCGGGGCATATTCCGGCAGGGGGGTGGCAAGCAAGACCTCGGCTGTCCAGGCATGTCTCAGCTGTGCATACTTAAAAATTTGAGTGGCGTGCAGGCCGAACTCTTCTGCTAGTGTCCTAAAAGTTTTAAGGTCTCCCTTAGCCACTACATCACCTACATTAGAAATGCCAATGGCGTCCCATCCCCCAAAGCCCCTGAGTTTATGTAGTTCCTTCAACCAGGTGCAGTGCCAGAGCGGTGTCTGTTTGGTTGGTTTGCGAGCCCAGCCCATTACTTTGGTCGCTCTGTCCCACACCTCCAGGGTTACTTGTGTAGCCGGGAGTAATCGCCCCCTTCCTCGTCCCCGTACAGAAAATATAGGCATGAACGTTGTGCCATTGTGTCCCTCTCCAGCCTATAGGTGGGGTGATCGGCCGGGGAGTGGAGCCACTCATTCACCGGTGTCAAGTGTTCCGCCCAATAGTATGCCTCAATGTCCGGCAGGGAAATACCTCCGTTGTATTGGTTTCGCTGGAGCGTGGGCAGGGCGATCCTCGCGTGTTTCCCGAGCCACAACAGAGCGCGCAGTTCCGCATTTATCGCCCGGAACGTCTGCCTGGAGAGGGGGAAATACTCATTTTGGAGGGCGTACAGGAAGCGGGGCAAGGTGATCATTTTGAACATCGCCGCCCGACCCAATATCGTGAGGGGGAGCGCTTTCCACCTTTGCGCATCTGCTGCAAAATTCGTTATGACCCGCTGAATGTTTTTTTGAAATGAGAGGTTTCTATCCGTGGTGAGGTAAATCCCCAGATATGTTAAGCCCGTCCGCGCTACCTGGAGGGCCCCCGGGAGAGAAGGCCAGACCTCCTGGGGTCTTGGGCTATAGACGATCGACTTATGCCAATTTATGGCATAGCCCGAAAAGGACCCATATCTGTCCATGATTTCGAACAAGGCGGGGATTGTGTCATCCGGTCTGGTGACATATAGCAAGATATCATCCGCATACAGTGAGATCTTTTCTTCCCCCCTGTCCGTCGGTGTAATTTGAAACCCCCGTATCTCCTGGTTTTGTCGGATTTCGCATGCCACTATTTCTATTGTGAGGGCGAAGAGTAGAGGAGAGAGCGGGCAACCCTGCCGGGTTCCCCGTCGGATAGGAAAATCATCGGACAATAGTCCATTTACTTTAACCCGGGCTCGGGGGTCTGTGTATAAGAGGCCAATCCAGTGACGGAACTTGGGGCCAATCCCAAACTTAACTAATGTGGCCTCTAAAAAGGGCCAGTGCACTGCGTCGAACGCTTTTTCGGCGTCCAAGGAAAGGAACATGTGGGAGTCTGCCCGATTTTGCACCGCCATGAGCCAATTGTGAGTTCTTCGTAAGTTTTGTCTGGTCGCCCTATCTGGTAGGAAGCCCGTCTGGTCCCGATGCACCAAGGTCGTAATGACTTGGCAAAGACGTAGGGCCAATATAGTGGCCAGGAGTTTGACCTCTATATTAAGAAGACAGATTGGGCGATACGAAGCGCAATTTTCAGGGGGTTTTCCCTGTTTATAAATAGGGATGATGGTGGCTAACCTGAGATCTAGAGGTAGACTGCCTTCTTCAGCCGCGTCTCTAAAGACTTCCAAGAGGTGTGTGGCCAAAAGGTCTGCTCCATTCTTAAAAAACTCAGCGGGGAGTCCATTCGGGCCTGGGGACTTTCCTGGGCGCAATTTAGCTATCGCTTCCTTAAGCTCATCTATTGATATGTCTGATTCTAACCTCTCTCTTTCATCATCCTCCAGGCACGGGGTTTGGATAGTGTCCATGTATGGCACTATCGTCGTCGGGGTACCTAGCTCCCGGGCTTTATAAAAGGTCTGAAAGTAGGAGGCGAACATCTGCACTATCTGCATGTCTCCCACCTGCCTCTCCCCTTGTTGATCTACTACTTTTTCCACCCATCGGGCTTCCACTTCCTTACGGCTAAGCCATGCCATAAGCTTTCCAGATTTGTCTCCCACCTCGTATAGCCTATGGAGGGTCGCCTGCGCCTGCGTTTTAGCCTCTTCCGTAGCCAGGGCCCTATATTGCTGCTGTGTGTCTGTCAATTGTCGGAGGACCTGAGGGTCTCTGTCAGCTAGGTAATCCCTTTCTAGCATCAGAATTTGGGATTCCAGAGTGGTTAGTTCCTCCTTTGCCCTCTGCTTTTCCCAAGCTAGTCTATTCTGGGCCCTGTCTCGGAGTACCATTTTGTAGGCCTCCCATAATATAACACCCGACTGTACTGATCCCTGATTTTCTGCGAAATAAACTTTCGTGTCTGCCCGGAGTCCCCGCAGCACCTCCTGGTACTGCAGGTCCCAGGCCGACAGCCTCCAATTTCCTTGTCCCACCCGGGACCCCCTCCCTCCCTTGACCAGCAGGGGTGAGTGGTCGGAAATTCCACGGGCTAAATACTCCGCCTCGTAAACGGTGCCGGAGACCCCCCGTGTAAGAAAAACGTAATCCAGTCGGGAGTGGACCCCGTGCGCCCCAGAGTAGTATGAGTACAGTCGTGTATCCGGATGTAGCCATCGCCATACATCCACCAAACCGAGGGTATCTACCAGCTTAGCTAACTGAGTGGTCGGGGATGGGTCAGCGCAGGCCCCTGATCTGTCCTTGGGAATAGACATTACATCATTAAAATCACCTCCTATTATGTGTTGGGTATCAGGTGTCTCCAGTAGGATGTCAGTCAGTCACCCCGCGGAAGGTCCTTGCCTGTAGTCTTGGGGGGGGGGGGCATAGACCGACACAATAGTAACCCTCCTTCTACCCCATGTGCCTGTTACTCCCACGTATGTTCCCTGAGGATCTATCCATGTGCGTGTGACCTTGTAGGGGGGGGTCCTTTTTAATCAGAATAGCTACTCCCCGAGAGCCGGAGGTGTACCCCGCATGTGCTAGGACTGTGTAAGCTCCCCTCGCCAAGAACCCACATCTAGTGCCCTTAAGGTGGGTCTCATGTAGCAGGACCACATCCGGGCAAACCTGCTTCACGTATGCGGACACCAGCCCTCTCTTAATTTTATTTCCCAGACCGTTCACGTTCCAGGTAAGTACCACACAGGGAGTAGTCTCCTGCCCGTTGCTCTAATGATCAACTGCTGGACCCATTAACATGTGTGGTCACTTTATGTCCCATGCGGGGGAGGTAGGCCATTGCGCACGCTGCTGTGTGTGTGTGACTACTATGCATAAAAACCCAACAGCAAATTAACACAAACCATTAAAAAAGAACTGCTGCAAACTCCCCATTCCCCACCCCCCTCCCCACCTCCCTCCTCCCCGGTGTCGCACCCTCCGCCATCTGCAAGGATGTGCCTCAGGGTAGGTGGAGGTCTGTCGCCCTCCCAAACCCAACTTAAGCCACCAGTTCCAACTCACGTGGCGTTCCCCAAGTTCTCTGAAGAATTCTCCACTAGCCGTGAGGGGCCAGGGAGAAAAAGGTCCCTGCGTCAAGAGAGAAAAAAAGAGAGCCAGACAGCTAAGGGGAAAAGCCAGAGAAAGAAAGGAGTTCTAGAAAAGAGGGGCCGCAGGGAGCCCAAGTCTGAGGCCATTCCAGGTCTCTCGCCTGCGATACGGTGTAGTTCTTCGTACTCTCCGCAGGTTTCAACCAGACGAGTAGCAAGGAAAAATGGGGGGGGGGCGAGCGTCCAACATGGATACTCCGGGGCATCAATCTGGTTGCACGGTCAACCTTGCAGGCACCTGTTCACGAATGCGAGTCCGGTGGGTCCCCCTGGGAGGTCACAGCATCCAGTGCTGCGTCTTGTTCCATTGCCACTATTTCAGCCACCAGTGGGTGAAGAGAGGGTCTCTCTTCGTCCTCCCCTCCTGACGTAGTGTCTCTGTTTTCAGCCTCAGTGTCCGGATCAGGGTGACCGGATAGACGGTGAGTGCGGGAGTCCGCTGACAGGCGAGAGTCCAGTGAGCGGCCGCTGCACCTCCGGGGTCTACCCGCGGTTCTTGGCACATAAGGTGTGGCCTCTTGAAGCCATTCTTTGCGGGTCTGTCGTGGCGGTGTGTTCTGTGTGGGCCCGGGGATTGCCCGGCGTTCTCCACTGATGACTGACGGCGCTGTGATGACATTTCCAGTCGGTCCAGTGCAGGACGTTCCTCTAGCCAATGCCACGCCTCCTCCGGTGACTGAAAGAAGTGGGATCGGCCCATGAACATCACTTTCAGCTTTGCCAGAAATAGTAACATATATTGGATCTTGTGCTCACGCAGTTTTGCCTTCACTGAGTCGAATGTGCGGCGTTGTTTCTTTACCTCTCTACTGTAGTCAGGGAAGATCATTATGCAAACGTTTTCATGCCGGATCTCCCCAAGCTTCCTAGCTTCCCTAAGGATCATGTCTCTATCCAGGAAGTTTAAAAAACGAGCAATGACAGGCCGCGGCTGCACTCCCACAGGGGGTCGGGCCATCAGCGCCCTGTGGGCTCTTTCTATAACAAAGCATGCAGAGAATTTGTCAGTCGGAAAGATGCGCATGAGCCAGGAGTGGAGGAACTCTGGCATGTTCGTTCCCTCAATTCCTTCTCTAAAGCCCACAAAGCGGAAGCTATTGCGACGTGCTCTGTTTTCCGCGTCGTCCACACGCCACTGTAGGTCTTTGTGCGATGTTTGCAAGTCCGCCATATCCTTCCGTAGACCTTGTAGTGTGTCTTCCGCCTCTCCCACCCTGGTCTCCGTCTCTGTGACCCTAGCGGCCAGGTTTCGAAGGTCCTGCCTCAGGAGCGTCACCTTCGAGCCCACAGCACCGATTTTCTCCTCGAGCGCCGTCCTGAAGGAGTGGATCGCCTGGAGGAGAGTGTCTGTGTCCGAACGGGCAGGCGCTCGCTCCTCCAGGGGGGGGTGATGACCCTGGTGTAGCGGTCCATCTTACCCTGCCGCGGGGGTTTTGGGTCCTTATCTTTGCCCATGATCAGTGAAATCAAGCGGGTCGAGGGAGGCCCCCCCCGACTGTTCCCGTCAACAATATTTCTCCACCAGGGTCCTTCGTCTATCCCCTTGTAATGTCCGCCGTTTGACAGGCCACGTGGGGCCAGTCGATCCTGCATTCAGTCTTTTATTTAGTCCTGGCCCAAAACAATGGCAATGGACGTGGTGGGGCGCCTTCCCTTCGTCAATGAGGAGGCACTCAGCAGACACCCACTTTCTCTCCCTACGCTCTCAGCCTCGCCACTCTCTGGATTGCCAGTATCTCAGGTGCCCCTCTAATCAGTCTTGCACACCAGTATCTATCGCCTCAGGGTCTCCGCAATGGGGGTGCACTCCATATATGGTCAACCAGTCTCTGGGGTCCACTTACAGGCACTCCTGACCCCATCTCCATCTCCCCTCCATCTGCTCGCTGTCTTCGACCCTCAGCTGGGCCCACACTTCCTCAGAGGCGTGTCTCTCACCTGCAGCATAAGCTTCAAGTCGAGTCAAGGTCGCGTCAGGGGTGTCGCCGAAAGATGTCTGCACCTCCATCTCTGCGTCCGCTGGTGTCCGTTTCAAGGGGGTGGAGGGGCGGTGAGGGTGCGAGGGTCAACACTCCATTCAGTAGGATCCCAGATCCACAGCCGCTTGTAGACCCCCCTGTCTCAGCCCCCACCTGCCCAGCGTCTCCGGGTTCCAGTCAGGCAGGAAGGATCCCCCTTCTCAGCACTCTCCCCGCACGCTCAGGGACAGCAGGCGCGGCCCGTGGCCCCCAAGCGTCCAGGCTCGGCACCTTGCAATACAGGCCTTCAGCGATCCGCGGACCGCAGGGAAGCGTCTCCGGCGTCGTTCTCAGCGCGAGCCGCACTCAGGGCCAGAGGTGGGGGGGTCATGGGCGACACACTCCTCGTTAATAGGCTCCGCGGGGTTCGACCTCCCTCAGCCCAACACACAGTCAGGGTCGCGGATGCAGCAGCGGGCCCGCGGACCGCCCACCTCGTCACCCCTCGGTCCAGGCTCTCGGCAGTCTCCCGGCACTCACCCGGAGGGGGCCCGATCTCCACAGCGCCGCTCGCCGCTGATGGCTCCCAACCGGCGGCACTCAAGTTCGAGAGGGGAACGGAGGGCGATACACCTCCCGGCATCAGTCCCCATGCAACCACAACTTTCCTCCTTTCTCCCGATCCACAATAGTACGGGCGGAGTCAGAGTGTCCACGGCACCATCTTGTGCCGCCGTCCCGATCCTCCGTTCATTCCTTCACTCTGGGGATATCGGTCGACTGGGGCCATCCATGCGATATTTGGCTGCAGCGGAGCATTCCTCGGTCTCCAGGGTGTAAAATACAAGTTTTCCCCGGGCCTACGGGTCGCCGGATATGCGTCGGATGGTGCTTAGTGCCGGAGCTCGGCAAAAGCACGCCTTACTCGGCCATGTTGCTGGCCACGTCCCTTTATTGGTTATTTTTGAACTTTCCATATAAACAGTTTTTTTAAGGACACATACAGGTGAAAAGTTCAAGGTATTGTATCACCACTTTCTAGAACATTCTACGACACGTGCAGGTTAAAAGTTCATCATTTTTTTAAACCTACCGATATTTCTTTTTGCAACATTTTTTTCAACATTTAACGGCACTTGGAGGTCAAAAGTTCACCATTCTTTCAAGTTTGAACTGCACCTTCCAAATACAATTAGCAGGTGTGGTTGAGCTGAGCAAATTTCATCCTATAATATGTACTCCACGTATAAACTGCTTTTTTATTAACCAATCACAAAGATGCTTTTCATCAAAACTAATATACACCCTACTTTTTAGGACACAATACATTTCATCTCCCAATCGGTTAACGTTTTGTATGTAAAAAAAAAGTAGTTCCCCATGTTTAAACATATCTCTTATTCTACGAACGGACTGCATGAGCTACAGACATTTATCCATATCTTGTAGCCATACCTTCAAAATGCTAGTGTGGCTTGTAGGACATAGCTATGTTTTCTGGTGCAAGAGGTATGCAGAACAGAGACGTATTGACTTAGACCTAGGTTTACAAAATGTGCACATTAAATGGTTTGCACAGAGAGGATTGAAGTGGCACCAATTGCTCCCTTTGGTTAAAACCTGTTTGCATCTCCAACACCCTGATCTCATGATTGTGCACTGTGGTGGTAACGACCTAGGCACATTGACTGGGGTAGGTTTGGAAATGCTTATGAAAGACACCTTTGGACAATTGATGTTACTTTTGCCTCAAACTGTCTTTGTATATTCCAATATATGCCAAAGACGGAAGTGTAAATGGTCAAACCAATTTTGTCATAAGATTGAAAAATCTAGGAAGAATGTCAACAAAGCTGTGTCTGCATACCTCAGAGACCATAGAATGGGGTCGATTTACAACAACAACATACATTTTGATATGGCTGATATCTACAGAAGTGATGGAGTACACTTCACAGATAAGGGAAACAGAGTTTTCCTGATTAACTTGAAGCTGTGCATTCGCACTTACATGTAGCTCCAACTAATAAACACAAGGGCTCTTTTTAGAGCCGCCTTATATTCCCAATTTCGGCTCACAGAGTGTCACTTGCGGGCCGTCGGGCAGGCTCGCAAAGGAAGAGCTGCGGCCCGTGGGCTCAGCTCGCAGAGGGAGACCTACGTGCCGTTGGCTCGCAAAAGCACAGCACCGTACTGGCTCGCAGAGGGAGAGCTGTGCCCGGACTCGCAGAGGGAGACCAACGGGCCAACAGGCCTGCTAGCAGACACACAGCTATCAGTTAACGGGCTGGCTCGCAGAGATACAGCTGCGAGCCCTTCGAGCTGCAACCCGACGGGCTAACTCGCAGAGGGAGAATAACGGGCCGACGGGCCTGCTAGCACAGACAGAGCTACGAGCTAACGAGGTGGCTCACAGAGGTAGAGCTGCGGGCCCGACGAACTGCCTTCTAAAGGCATAGCCGCGAGCTGATGATGTGGGGAGAGGGAGCATAAAAGGAGTATCTCGCACAGACAGACCTGCGGGATATTTTCGCAGAGGTAGAATTACGGATGCAATGCCTTTTAGAGGGAGAGATGCGAGCTGACGGACTGAGTCACAAAATGGCTCACAGCTCGCAGTCGCAGAGCTGCGAGCCAACGGACTGGCTTCTAAAGGCATAGCCGCGAGCTGGTGATGTGGGGAGAGGGACCGTGAAAGGGGTATCTCGCACAGACAGAGCTGGGGTATATTTTTAGTGTTGCCTCGCAGAGGTAGAACTACGGACCTGATGCCTTGCAGAGGGAGAGTTGTGAGCTGACGGACTGAATCACAAAATGGCTGCCAACACTTCCTAGTTTCAACAGTTCGCAGCCAATGAGCCGCAAGCTCGTGCTCGTAACGCTTCAGCCAATCAGATGTCAGAATTCTTAAATATCCATATCTGGAAAATTTGATATTTCTCTAAAACTACTGAACGGATTTACCAGACTTAAACAAAAGCGTGCTTTCTGGACCAAGACCTTTCTCTGTGCCAAATTTGGCGTAATTCCGTTCAGCAGTTTGACCTGTAGCCTCGTCTAAAGTTTCCTATGGAAATTGCATGGAGAAAACACGTTTTGGGACCCCCTTTTTCTTAGCCCCCCTTGACGAATCCCCCAAACTTTTAGGATAGGAGCTGACCTGAAAAGTGGAACTTTTGGAAAATTTCGTAAAGATTCGTCAAACGACGCCAAAGTTATAAGCACATCAAAAATGCTTTTCCTAGGGAAACGTGGTCCTAACTATAACTATCTACTGGCGACCGCCAGTAGATAATATGTATATATATGTATGTATATATATATATATATATATATATATATATATATATACACATACACACATATATACAACAGCCTCGTTCAAACGTTCCAAAGTCTTCAAAAAAACGAGCGTAGACCCAGCATATGTGCAAGATGTTTATTGCCACCAGTTCAATCCACCATGATGCGTTTCGGCCGGTTCACGGCCATGATCATATGACAAAGCTAAGACAGTGTAACCCTCAATTTAAAGTGCTAGTGCTTACAACTTGTTACATAGACAACATACTATGATAGCTGGAGAATTTCACGCAGTATTGCGTTGATAATCACTCAATGAGTTTTAAAATACCAGTAAAAACAATTTTGTATAAAATATATGGTTTATATGTATCTCCTATCTACAATAAAAGCACGTTGTCATAAATTGGGTGGGCCATGTGTATTCCAACTATACCAGCATAAATGCGTTAATGGCCCATCTCCGACATAATACAAGTTGGTCGCTTAAAACTTATCTTAGTGCAAATCCCCATAATAAAAAGTGATAATCATCTCCATTGGCTATTGTACCATATTCATAGCCAATAAAGATGACGGTGTGTTAGAAATTCTGATAAAAATAAATAATTAAAAAGTTTTTCATAATCACAAAAGGTTCAAACTAGTTTGAGCTAAAGTGCTAAGTGCAAAACATATTCTAGTCAACTTGCCATTCATACTGCAGGTATTGCAGCTTCTAATTTGATGCCGAAGGCTAGATAATGCTAAAATATTAAATGTGCAAAAGTTTTCTATCGGATTGCATAACAAATATAAAGAATTAATTCATAAATACATTGTTTCAAATAGCAGCTGATTTTCCACCATATAAAAATATACGTCGTATATAAATATACATACAAGATAATATGGCATAAATAATCATTAAGCTAAAATGAATAAATACATACATATTTAAAAAGACCTTATTATTTGCATATTTAGTGAGTAGGCACTAGGATATATATGTATATATCTATAAACATATCTTCATATTTAGGTCTGATTTTGATGTATAGTGTGGTAATCTGAGCAAGGTATGATAAAATAATGAAAGTTTTATAGAAATGTGTGTAAATCCTCAGTAGTGTTTAAACCCCTGGTTGTTTAGAATCAAATTCCAGGATATATTTGGTCTCTAGACGTCTTAGCATAGCTTCCGATCACCCCCTCTCTTTTGTGGCGGTATTGTTTCAATAACATAATATTTAAATTGTTTTAGGTCACTATTGTGGTGTTCTTTAAAGTGCCTAGCCACTGGGTAGGTAGGGTCGTTGTTTGTTATGGCCCTTGAGTGTTGCAATATTCTTTTATGCACAGCTAATTTAGTGCTGCCGATATATTTCAATTTGCAGCTGCATTCTAAAATATATACAGCATATTCTGATTTGCAGGTTAAATGCTGTTTTATGTTTTGCGGTCTAGTATTGAATGCAGTTTGAAATGAAGCTGTGTTCATACCGTACTGGCAAGCTTTACATGTGGGACATTTGAAAAATCCCTTTCTAGTTGTCAGCCATGTCCCTTTGTTTGCCTCCTCCATGTTGCTTTTGACCAGCACATTTCCCATGCTGGCTGTTTTCTTAAAAGCTATGGCTGGATAAGGAGGTAAAAGTTTGCCTATAATGGGGTCATCCCTAACTATGGGCCAATTGCGTCTAAATATTGCCCTCAATTGTTTCTCCTGTTTAGAGAAAGCCAAAATAAGCCTGGTTGGTTCCTGGGTATTGTTTTTTAGATCTGTTTTTCTCCTGTCTATGGTGTATACTGCAGTAAATCCTCCCTTGTTCTTTTTTTGGATTTATTTATTGCTGCATCTACTATATCAGTTGTGTAGCCTCTAGATATAAAACGAGTGCAGCATTCAGCTTGTTTGTTGTCAGAATCCTCCTTATCACTACAAATGCGCCTAATGCGCAACATTTCCCCATAGGGGATACTATTTTGAGGTGAGGGGGATGTGCGCTCGTGGCGTACAATAAGGTATTGCCAGCTGTAGGCTTTCTAAACAAGGATGTAGATAATTTGTTTCCTACCACTTTGACCTGCACATCTGAGAATGTCACTTCTTCCTTGCTTATAGTCGAGGTAAAATTCAAATTAATATCATTGGTATTGATTTGCTGTATAAAATCAATCGCACTTTGTTCACTTCCACACCATATAATAAATAGGTTGTCTATAAACCTTAGCCAGGAAATAATATTTGATGTATACATTTGTTCAAATTTTCTCACGAGGACCAGCTCCTCCCACCATCCCATAAATAAACAAGCATAACTGGGAGAGAAGCTGGCAACCATGGCCACCCCTTGAGTCTGTTGGTACATTTGGTTATTGAACATGAACAAATTGTTTTCCAGACAGAAAAGCAACATATTTAACAGCATTTTGTTATGTTGAATGAATTTGATTGGTCTATTTGATAAGAAGTATTCTACAGCCCTGATGCCGTCTATGTTCCTAATACATGTGTAAAGCGATGACACATCAAGAGCTATCAATAAATATTCTTGTTTCCATTGAATGTTACCAATTTTTCTTATAAAAATCACAGGTATCCTGTACATATGATTTTAAGTTTTTAACGTGATCTTGCAGAAAGAAATCAATATATCTGGACATGTGCTCCAGGGGCCCTTTCTTTTACTGTTCCAGGCAACTGAACCTGCTAATTTATTTATAGCTTGCATTTCGGATTCACCATTTTGACTGTGGGTCGAGGGTGATGTGGGCACTCTATGGCTTCCTTATCTGGGTGCTGGTCTTTCTTGCTGTTGGGCTTTTAAGTCCTGATGATGGTTTTGTGTCTTTGCTCCAGACTGTCTCCATGGGAGTGACACCTCCCTGGGTAGTCCGGGGCCCAGTGCATTAACCTTGGTTCTCAGATAAGCGACTTCTCAATGCCACTTTCTATTGCCAGCCCCAATAAGCAGGGTCCTTAAATGATGCTGATCTAGGACTTCCTCTCTGGGTGCGTTTTGCTGTTTGCACTGGAACTTGTCCTCTCTGCAGACACTTAGGGAGAGGGGTAGGGCACCCTGTTGGGAGTCCTCACATCCTGTGATATTTGGTGGATTCATCATGGTCCCCGAGTTGAGGGTGTTGCCTGCAATTCTTCTTGCCCTTCAGACCTATATCTGTTGGTCCTAGGTCAGTCAGTAGTGGCTCTTAATGGTAACAGCGTATGAGGCCTCTGCGAGCTTGGCCCCTGACAGAGGTAGCTGTTAATTTTTTGTAGTTGGTTATAATCTTGCTGTCACTTAAGTCAGTGATTCTGTATCCGGTTGTTTTAGGTCTGGTGGATTCCCTCAATATGATTTTTTATTCCTCTCCAATATTCTCTCCCTCACAGTGGAATCACTTCAGGGTGATTAACGTGATTCAATGCCAGTAAATGCACAGCTCCCCCTTACAAATGTTGAAGGCCTAAGGGGTGGGTGTTCTACTCTGCCTGTGGCCTTCAGCATTTCCGTATATCTCTCTGCCTTTTAACATACATCCGTGTATCCTGACTAGGATCACAAAGGACATGTTTGGGGTGCTTTATTTAGGTCTTGCTGAATGAGGCTAGGATGATTAGAAGCATTCTGGGTCTCTCTCTTCTTACTGGGAACTGCTCAGTTGTTACTCTGGCTGCTTGGACAGTGCCTTGAAAGAGCCTGGTCGTCCTTCAGCCTCTTTCAGTGAAAGGTATGCTACGAACGTTCAACATGCTTGGGTTTGCTCCCTGGTTCCTGGGATTCCCCCAGGTGGGTTCGGCTTGGCAACATCTGACTTATAGGTCCTGTTATGCGGTTCATATTTTTGGGAATCTTGCTGAATGGCTCATGCAAAAGCTCTGCTCTTAGCCCTTTCCTTTACTTCTATCAACTGCTCCCATGGAAGCGGTCTTCTTTTGGTGTTTGTGGCTCCTCTTCATGGTGGCCCATTTATAGCCCTTGATTCCACCTTGTTGAATCTTCTTTGCATTATGATCCTGTTATTAGTGATCTTAGCTTCGACTGGCCACCTAGGGAAACGGAGTGGCTCATTAATATTCATGAGCCACGCATTTTTGCGACCCCATTGGGAATCGCAAACAGTGTCCAAGACACTGTTGTACATGCCAAATTGTGAGTCCCAAATTGCGAGTCGCAAAAGCGACGCAATTTGCGAGTCACTATTTGGCAGGTCGTACATCTGGCCCCTTGTTTCATCCTTACATGGAGTTTGTTGCATAGGTAACCATCTCGTTTCAACCCTACATGGAATTCATTCTAGTGTTGTCTTTTATTGCTGGGAAGTATTTTGCTGCGGCGCTCTGTCTGCTTGCTTTGTATGGCCTCCATTCAATGGCCTGCTATACACCAACACACCACAGCCATTCAACTGTAAGCCAGTCTGTTTGTGCTTTTTCGTTTGGCTAGGCATGGTCCATCTTGGATTGGTAGCTGTGTTCTGTCACCTCTGTGGCCTCCGTTTTTGTTGGTTTGTTTAGTCATGTGTGTGTTGTGGGTTGGTCTTTTCAGGATTTGGGGGCTTCTTGGGCTGTGTCACTTAAGTGCATTTATGCCTTGGGCTATTCTGCCACTTTCTGGTCTTTCTACTTTCCTTCTATGCTCGCAGTCGGCTGCTCGAGGGTCAGGATAGTGCTTTTGTCTATTCACATTGGTGGGAAGCCTAATTGTTGCATGCCCTTACTTCAGATTCTGTGTGTCCTAGCTCTCTTATTTGGTGGTTTGGGATGTACGAATCCTAAATTGGCTTGGGGACATCCTCATGATAATGAAGGCTAAGACGAGTAACATGTTAAGGCAGTAATACCTCGATTACTTACCGGTAATCCAGAATGGGGGGGGTGGGTAAATGGATTATTAAAAAAAGAAAAAAAAAACTTACCTTACTGCCGCGTCTCTCCTCAGGAATGGAACAGGAAGAAGGAAGCCAGGCTCCCCTGACCAGTGGTTTGAGCATCGTGGTTCAGCGCTCAGTCAGGAACTGGGGGCCTGGGCATGTTCTCCACACAGGCTGTAATGCAGCCTGCATGGAGAACATGCAAAGTGCACATGAATATTTGGCCGGCCAAATAGTCATAACGCAGTTAGGAGGATACTACCCCTCCTCCCCTGCTCTGTGAGCAGAGCAGTAATGCTCAGCCCCGTCACGCACAGCTGGAGCAGCAGGACAAAATAAATTGATAATAACATTACATTATTATCATTTTATTTTTCCTTTCGCGACGCTCCTCTGCCTTAGCGGAAGAGCTGCCACAGCGGTAATCTCATGAGCCCAAATCAGTGTTCCTTGTCCTAGCTCTTCCTTCCTTCCCCCTGGTACGACCTCTGGTTTTCACTGTTGGATGCTCTACACAGGAGATGTGGTGGGAAAAAGGTTCTGTCATATAGAGACAACATGGTAGAAAGCAGAGCCATCCTGTATGAACATCTGACCTTGCTTAGGAGGGTAGGGGTTACTCCAGGGCTGATGCACATACCTCATGTTAGTAAGGACTGGGAGGAGGAATTAGAGAATGCTTAATATCCTACAGACATATTTTGCATTGCCTTTTTGTCCAATAGTTATTGACCACGTTCTGCATAGCAGGCTTAAATTGGCACCAAACTACAATACCACAAAAGACAAGGCAATATCACTCAGCAAGGCAAACAAGATGTTAATTACTCAAAATATGCAGTAGGTTTGATTAAACAAATCATGTAAGTAAAATAAGAAGCAAATATACACGTGAAACACTGGGTTCTTTACATCTTCAAAATGTTTTTTCTGAGACGATCCAATAAACTAGATTATGTCTTCTTTGCAGTCCTTCACAATTGAGGTTTCTCAAAGAAAAGTTCACTGAGAGATCAAGCACAAAGGGTTGCCTTTCTCCTATACTACCTCTCTTTGACACACAAAGTCTTTTAGTCGGACAAAACCAGCCAGCATGCTTCCAGTTACCTCCACGTCTATTGATCAAATGAGTTCTATAGCCCAAAGCCAGAGCATGATTCACAAATTATAAAAAGAAATATCAGATAATTTAGGTTTCAAACCGTACCATGACAAATGGTTCACTGACCCCAGCTAACAATGTTGGTGCTCAGTCCCAGAATCCATCCTTAGGACATGTTAGCAATGACATAGATGATCATAAGGATACGCCTCTCGCTGTTTAAACATCATGATGGCAAACCACCGCTAGGCCAGATAATTATTTTAGTTCACTTTCTGACAACGAGGAAAACCAAACTCTAGCAGAGAAATGCGAGGAGGTAAATTCAGAGCTAAGAAAGTGTGAAGTTAGGAATAACAAGATAAATCCAAAGCAAATTTAAAGTAGCCTACAAATAAATTAGCTTATATAATCCTGCTCTTGGAATTCTCAAACGTATTCCTATTCTTTACTCCCAGATGTTTGTGTATAGAGGAGCATAGGACATGCTGATGTTGCCGTATTCTTTTACATTAAAATGAGATGAACAGATAACCGCATTTATCAGTTACTTAACATAAGCCCATCTGGAAAATCAATGCAGCAGAACGCTGTCTGAACACCTGCTTAGCAGAGAAAGTACAGATGCTTGCCTTAACAAAATTGAAATTTGCAGGCTGTGACCACTGTAATAGAACAAATATAAGATCTCAGTTGAGTCACTGCAGGCAAATTTAAATTAAACTAAAATAAGTGAAGCAGGCAAATTTTGTTTTTATTTAAAGATCATGGATTATAAACCACAAACAGTTAAGATGCAATCGCACCTAATCAAAGGGAAAAAGAGAAATTACTGTACAGTCTTCAGTTGTGCTTTATTGGTTTTTCCCAGATTGTGGCTTGCAATATCGGATCTCTAATGTCGACGGTTCAGAATATAGTTACAACAATATCAAGGGACAAAATATCGAAAGATAAGTGCAAAGATTTACTATTCTCAATTCCACATCTACGTACATTGAAGACATATAGATCTCCAAGATACACATATGGGAATTTAGGTAGAGAAAAGCCATAGAAACTTACCTTTTGATATTTTGTCTCTCAATATTGTAACAATGTTCTGTCCCATCAAAATTTGGGATTCAGCATTCCCAGCCTATACCTTTTTTCCCCCCAGTGTTCCCACAAATGAGCAAACAGGATAGCAGAGAACATTTTGGGATACTTTTGGGAATGTTCCTATAGACTGACTGAACATAATGCTTATTAAGATAAAATATTGTATAGTTAGCAGTGACAGAGGTCTGGACAGACGAGTATGATGTCGCTTATTCGACTCTGCTGAACTGTATGCCGAAATAGATCAGAAGGTGGTCCCACCCAAGATGGAAGTGAGCCGGAGAAGAACCAAACCCACAGAGCTGTATATGGTGTCACAAAGCGATACAAAAGGGGATGATGGACGGAACGTTTGAGCCAATCAAACACTCACCCCCAGTCAACTGATCTGGGTTTAATCCATCATCATTCTTTAGCTCACTCCACCACCCCAGTTCAGACATGGCCATATGCAAATCAGTCTGACCCTGTGCCTCATGGGAACAGTCCAGCACGAACTGCCAAGCCATGTCTTCCCTGGACCGGAAACAAGCATCCTAGGACCGGTTTCTGGCATTCCAGCCGTCATCAGCCAGGCTTGCTTGAATCCAGTGGCAAAGTGAGCAAGGGACCCACGTCTGGGCATACCCTGCCAACTTAGGGCAAACAAAGCAAACACAAGGAGATGATGGACAGAGCGCTGAAACTTTTCAGACACTCACCCCCAGTCACAGATCTGGGTTGAATCCATCATCGTTCTTTAGCTCACTTCGCCACCCCAGTTCAGACACAGCTATATGCAAATCAGTCTTGACCCTGTGCCTCGCTTTGTTCGCCCTAAGTTGGCGGGGGTATGCCCAGACGTGGGTCCCTTGCTCACTTTGCCACTGGATTCAAGCAAGCCTGGCTGATGACGGCTGGAATGCCAGAAACCGGTCCTAGGATGCTTGTTTCCGGTCCAGGGAAGACATGGCTTGGCAGTTCGGGCTGGACTGTTCCCATGAGGCACAGGGTCAGACTGATTTGCATATGGCCATGTCTGAACTGGGGTGGTGGAGTGAGCTAAAGAATGATGATGGATTAAACCCAGATCAGTTGACTGGGGGTGAGTGTTTGATTGGCTCAAACGCTCCGTCCATCATCCCCTTTTGTATCGCTTTGTTCGCCCTAAGTTGGCGGGGGTATGCCCAGACGTGGGTCCCTTGCTCACTTTGCCACTGGATTCAAGCAAGCCTGGCTGATGACGGCTGGAATGCCAGAAACCGGTCCTAGGATGCTTGTTTCCGGTCCAGGGAAGACATGGCTTGGCAGTTCGGGCTGGACTGTTCCCATGAGGCACAGGGTCAGACTGATTTGCATATGGCCATGTCTGAACTGGGGTGGTGGAGTGAGCTAAAGAATGATGATGGATTAAACCCAGATCAGTTGACTGGGGGTGAGTGTTTGATTGGCTCAAACGTTCCGTCCATCATCCCCTTTTGTATCGCTTTGTTCGCCCTAAGTTGGCGGGGGTATGCCCAGACGTGGGTCCCTTGCTCACTTTGCCACTGGATTCAAGCAAGCCTGGCTGATGACGGCTGGAATGCCAGAAACCGGTCCTAGGATGCTTGTTTCCGGTCCAGGGAAGACATGGCTTGGCAGTTCGGGCTGGACTGTTCCCATGAGGCACAGGGTCAGACTGATTTGCATATGGCCATGTCTGAACTGGGGTGGTGGAGTGAGCTAAAGAATGATGATGGATTAAACCCAGATCAGTTGACTGGGGGTGAGTGTTTGATTGGCTCAAACGTTCCGTCCATCATCCCCTTTTGTATCGCTTTGTTCGCCCTAAGTTGGCGGGGGTATGCCCAGACGTGGGTCCCTTGCTCACTTTGCCACTGGATTCAAGCAAGCCTGGCTGATGACGGCTGGAATGCCAGAAACCGGTCCTAGGATGCTTGTTTCCGGTCCAGGGAAGACATGGCTTGGCAGTTCGGGCTGGACTGTTCCCATGAGGCACAGGGTCAGACTGATTTGCATATGGCCATGTCTGAACTGGGGTGGTGGAGTGAGCTAAAGAATGATGATGGATTAAACCCAGATCAGTTGACTGGGGGTGAGTGTTTGATTGGCTCAAACGTTCCGTCCATCATCCCCTTTTGTATCGCTTTGTTCGCCCTAAGTTGGCGGGGGTATGCCCAGACGTGGGTCCCTTGCTCACTTTGCCACTGGATTCAAGCAAGCCTGGCTGATGACGGCTGGAATGCCAGAAACCGGTCCTAGGATGCTTGTTTCCGGTCCAGGGAAGACATGGCTTGGCAGTTCGGGCTGGACTGTTCCCATGAGGCACAGGGTCAGACTGATTTGCATATGGCCATGTCTGAACTGGGGTGGTGGAGTGAGCTAAAGAATGATGATGGATTAAACCCAGATCAGTTGACTGGGGGTGAGTGTTTGATTGGCTCAAACGTTCCGTCCATCATCCCCTTTTGTATCGCTTTGTTCGCCCTAAGTTGGCGGGGTATGCCCAGACGTGGGTCCCTTGCTCACTTTGCCACTGGATTCAAGCAAGCCTGGCTGATGACGGCTGGAATGCCAGAAACCGGTCCTAGGATGCTTGTTTCCGGTCCAGGGAAGACATGGCTTGGCAGTTCGGGCTGGACTGTTCCCATGAGGCACAGGGTCAGACTGATTTGCATATGGCCATGTCTGAACTGGGGTGGTGGAGTGAGCTAAAGAATGATGATGGATTAAACCCAGATCAGTTGACTGGGGGTGAGTGTTTGATTGGCTCAAACGTTCCGTCCATCATCCCCTTTTGTATCGCTTTGTTCGCCCTAAGTTGGCGGGGGTATGCCCAGACGTGGGTCCCTTGCTCACTTTGCCACTGGATTCAAGCAAGCCTGGCTGATGACGGCTGGAATGCCAGAAACCGGTCCTAGGATGCTTGTTTCCGGTCCAGGGAAGACATGGCTTGGCAGTTCGGGCTGGACTGTTCCCATGAGGCACAGGGTCAGACTGATTTGCATATGGCCATGTCTGAACTGGGGTGGTGGAGTGAGCTAAAGAATGATGATGGATTAAACCCAGATCAGTTGACTGGGGGTGAGTGTTTGATTGGCTCAAACGTTCCGTCCATCATCCCCTTTTGTATCGTATATGGTGTCACAGCAGCTCTGCAATAACTCTAAAGTCATATGGGTTAATCAGCCAGTCAGTCCGGCAAAGACAATCTGCCCAAGCCATGCTGCAAAGAGCATATACTACATGTGATACCACAAAGATATTGACAGTGTACATGCTGATTTCTGATGGACGCTAGGGCTCTTTAACCCTTAACACTGCCACAGAGAAGACAGTCGCAGTACTGCGATCATGCTGCATTTACCAGAAGACAAGGTCCCAGGAAAAGTAGTGAAGGGATATAAAGTGATAAACAACTGCTGATGGAAAATGAAGAGAAGGGATTCACACAGAGGATTTTGCTGAGGGGGCAGTCCCAGGACTTGCTCATCACAGATGTCCAGGTGAGGACCAACACATATTGGTTCGGTTCCCACCATAAACCCCAATTAGGGGGCGAGAGAAGTTTAAGATGACCTGTTTAAAACACTGTTACACAGTCAGTCCAGGATTAGTACTGAAGGGAGGAAACCATATCCTGACAACCTTCCTTTCTGTTCCACAGGCGTGCATGGTGACTGTCAATGTAAGTGAAGTGGGAGGTGTCAAGTTGAATGGTGTTAAAGGTTCCCTTTGTTTCTATCTTTATGTTGAGATTGTGGTCAATAAGAACCCTTAATTGGAAACACGAGCAAAAAGGGAAATTAAGATATGGCAGCACTGTTATGGGACACAAATTGTGCGAGGCGGAGAGGTGATAAATAGGGCCAGAGAAGAATTATGGAAGTTGCAGGTGAAGTATTTGATGAAGACAAGGAGGTATGAGGAGCGGAGTAACCGAGTGGAGTGAAGGAATCTGAATTGTGGATGCCGTCACATTAATTAATTTTTCTCCTTAATTGAGAAGAAACCAATGGCAAAACAAAGTCCATTCAACGCATTGAAGCAAATAAGACATTCATTTGTGAACACAAACAAATTAAATTGAAAGCTACTTTTTCCCAAACCTTATTTACACTATAAAAAGTGGCAAAAATGCAATAAAAGACAATACCTGGCCAACTCTTTTCCCTCGCCGATTTACAGCTGCATAGAAATACACAAGTGAACTCAGCAGACACACAGAACTAATTTCATGAATCCAAACAAGTCCAAATTTGCATACCGACCACTTTGATTGGACTGACAAATAGACATAATTAGCACCGTTTGAAACATCTCAAAACTCTAATATTTGAATTCAAATGTATTTGCGTTTGAAGATCACAAAATAAAATAACTCAACTCAGACGTTTTTAATTAGGTTCTGCGTTGGAACAAAAAACGAAGTTAATGAAATAATAGTTGTTGACATTACATTCCCACTGAATGCTGCTGATGGATTTTTTTTTATTTTTTTTGTAATTGTTAGGTCTGGCAAAAGACAGCTTTTTTAACTACAAGAGCTCATGTGATAGTAAAAAAGAGATGAGAGAGAATTGCTTTCAGCAGTGGGCACCATAGCAACAACAACTGCCTCGCCCACACCAACCACAACAGTTGCCAACAATACCACCACCACAATAGCAACAGCTGAACGCACAGCTAGAACCACAGAAGGATCACAGCTGAAATGACACAGGGACCGCACTGGTGACCACACCATCAACCACAGAAACGACCAGAGCTGTGACCACTGTTACAACCACAGCAGCAATCAGAGATGCCACCACAGGAGCAAAAGTAACTTATACCACTGCATGGACTACAGAAGCAAGAAGAACTGTGACCACAATCACAATACCAACACCAGTTGGATCAACAGTAGCAACACAGCAGTGAAGGCAGCTTCATTACAGATGTAACAACACCAGGGACAATATTAGCAGTCACAGCAGGCACCAACATAGGAAGAGCAGTAGTAACCACGGTTGCAACAACAGCAAAGAGAACAACTGCCACAACTGCAACGTCAGCAGGGAACATAGCAGAAATATCATCAGCTACCAAAGCAGGAACCGCAGCAACAAGAACTGTCAAAACAGCAGTGACCACAGCTGCTGTATCTGCAGTCACTACAGTAGGTATATCCAGGAGTGCTCACAGCTGCCATTATGACAGAGACAACAGAAGCCTCAGCCACAGGGCAAGATGGGAACAACAGCATTGAATACAATTGTAGGCACTGTTAGAGAGGGAATCACATTCAAACTTTTAAATGACCTAAGAAACCAATTGACATTTCTGAGAGAAAAGTAATAAACGTGCACCAACTACACGTTCAAGAAACAGGACAAGACGCAAAAGCATGCTGAAAAAGATTTTGTTTAGATGTAATCTTTCGTTTACATAATATAGATTGTGATTTACTAATTGACGAAGTACTGTATTGCATTAATGAGAGTTTGGAAACATGTTATGGAGTTTATCTCTAATCATTCTTTATTTTCTTATATGTGTGTGTACAACTACTGAAAAATAATCAAATATGATTTAATCTGATTATTTTGTATGAGTAAAAGTGTGCACCCAAAGGACAAAGAGACAGTAGGTGTTAGGCGTTTCTAATTAATGACGCCTCTGTGAAACTTTCAGAGATTGTATTCCACATATGTACTAATGTTATACACCTAAAACGAATTTCTAAATCTTAGGTTTGAAACATATTTACACATTAGTACATTTGAAAAGTAGTAGCATATCATACTGACATATGGTTTTTGTAACCATACTAAATGATTTTAAATGCATCAGAGTTATACTGGAATCATGACATCTTTATGTTTTCTGTGAATGTATGCTTAATAATTACATACTTTTTATGTTATATTAGATTAAACTAATGTGGGCCTGACTGCATACGTGAAGGTTCTTGACTTGCTGAATCCACTGCTCATGAAAGAATTTCTCAATATAACAAATAACGAGAAACAGTGTTTTCTTTCCTGAGTTCTCATGTACTGTACAAGACATTCTGCTACATTTTAGTTACAGTGAGGACCATCTGCCTGTGAAACTGTCCTCTTGAACTTGCTCATGTGCTCTTGCTAAAGGAGCACTGTTCCGACGTTTCACATATTTGATTGCTTAAGGACTGCGTAATTGTCCCACCTATTTCTCTACATTTTGTGTCTTCTTCATGTCGCCTGACACTCATCCTATATGAACTGACCAATGAACTGAGTGGTCTATTCCAATGAGGGGATTGCAGGAGGTGTCACCCCGGAACTTTAAGAATATAATATTGCTTGATTGAGCAGATGCGGGTGGACTGGCGAAAACACTGATGGTGTCTGATGGGCTGCTGGCTATTTCCTTACTTCACGGACGCTAACAATCCTGTGGCAGAGACTTGCAGAACTTTCCTGGCAATCTTGACTTGCCCGATGCGGACTCACCTGGCTTCCTTTCCGAACTGACGTATACTCCATATGCGCCTAGTGGTCTCTTCCTTTTCTGGGAGACTGCTTGAACTGGCATGTTCATGTCCTTTCCTGAACTCTTGAGCTTTGGTATATTTATTCGATTTTGACAAATTTGTCTTATAACCTGATGAGAATTTACTGATGTATTTGCCAATCCTTAAAATTTGATGAACTTGACCAATATTTCCATATTGACTCAGCTATCATGATTTATTTCAAATTGAATGTGCATTCCTAATTTGGGGTTAGTAATGACCAGGAGAGATCATATTAGGGAGATCTCAGAGCATCAAATACTAATGCTATTATTTTGTATAGCTTCAACTGAGCCCTTGGTGTGTATGATTCTGGCTTGCCTACGTTTCTTTAGGAGATTTGGGCTTGCAGTTGTAATCCTATATCTTTATAGTATTGTTCTGAGACTAATTTACAGGAATCTGATTTCTAGTTTGTAGACCAGTTATCCAGTTCCTGGTCCTCATTGGATGACTGTTGAGACCCTCATATCCAACCCATCTCGGCATAAAACAAGGTCCATCGGAGGACCAAGAGGGGGGTAAAATTTATCGAAGAAATAAAATTAGGGAAAAAGTATATGGGCCCAGCAACGCTACGGCAGCACTGAGAAAAACAAGAATGTGAGGAGTGGAACACTTGACCTAATCTGAGTCACTGGTAATTAATCAGTCTGGTTCTGCACACATAGACCAACTATATGCAAATCAGATTTGTTTCTGCTCCCATATAAACAATCAAGCCCAAAATGCTGTGCCCATTCTAAATAAACATAAGCAACCTCAGGCCTGTTTCAGCCTGTTTGGCCTCATCATTGAGGTACAGATTTGAGTCGTATGGCACAATGAGCACAGGCCCGTGTGGCTATACTATTTGCATTTAGGGTGGCTCATTGAGAAAAACAAACAAGCATTGGCAAAGCGGATATGTCTGGCTTTATGTATGTGCCAACATATGCAATTAGATGCTTGCACAAATGTGCACAGGCTATCTGCTCTTGTCTCTGTACGACTTGCCTCTTTCCGTGTCCTGTATTTTCTTTCCCAAACTTTCATTGCCATGTGGCAGGTCATAGAGTGACATGACACAAATACTGTGGGCTGATTTGAATGCATCAGCCAATGAAAGCCAGCTGTATTGGCTTTGTCAATACTGGTTTGTCCTGTACTCAATTTAGTGGCTTTCTCTGTGAAGCACATTCCTGCACGCCCACGGCATATTTTCCCCTAACTCACTGACTGTTTACATACATCTTTAGTCTGTGCCTTTTCCGAGATAACAGCCCGCCGCCATTTTAATATTCCTCGCGCGTAGGGAGACGCTCAGCATGGAGGCGAGGCAGCGGCTGTATTGGACACCACTGTGAAGAATGTGTTTCTCAATGGCATAGAACAGCAAGGCCGCTTTTAAACTGATAAATCATTAACGTGTCAACACCACTTTTTAATTTTAATGAATAATCCTGTGGAATAGCGAACCTGGAATATTAATGAAAGTCGCGCTTGGATCCGAGATACCAAGGCGGATAGTCCCGAAAGGATTAATTCAGCAATGAGATTCATGCAATCTATACCGTCAAATAGCGCCTCGTTCCCCATGCATGACAGGGGTAGCACTTTTTGTTTTCAAAACGGAAAGCTGAGCACTGTTGGGTTAATTTGATGCTTCATTTTTTAAATTACCAGGGACTGAATGGATTTACTGGAGTTATTTTCTGCAATAAATCCAGCTTCTTTTGGCATCTGCGAAGCAACCATTTTTTCATTGCACTGGCGTCTGGGCATTCATTTCAGAATTTATTAAAATACACTTTGTCACAGAGGGCCAACACAACACCGGAAATTGATTGGTTGGGTCAATGATTTTATTAATCACGTCAAGTTGAACAGCCTGGCTACAAACATAACAAGAGCTCCAGATGCACTCGATAAACCAGCAACATGAAAACCATGATACACATGCTCAACAAATACCTTTCAACAACCAGGATTCTATTTTTCTGTGCCATGCGTGATGGTAAACCATGTTTTTACTCATTTATGAAAGCAGTCTGTCGTATTTCTGAAAATATATATATAGACCTACACTCCACTCAATGTTATCTCAACCAGGTCTTTTTCATGTACACAGTACCAAGACTGCAATTCTTTGCGCTGATGCCAACTGATTTGCTTTCATTTGAACTGCTTTATGGAATACACACTGCAGACTAAATTACCTCTAGGTGAACACTGCTACTGGGCATCTTCAAATACTGAAGGGGGTGTAAATGTCTTTTCTACAAATCGCTGGCATTAGTTGGGATGTTTAATGCATTGTAGGAGTGACAATACCTGCACAATATGAGCTCTGACAAACAGCAGTTTATGCAGTCAACTCAGGGAAGTTCTGTATTCTTCCGATAACACCTCGATCAGCGACTGCTCAAAACCACTGGGAGTTCACTAAAGAAATGAACAGGTTCAACTGCCTTGTCGATTCAAGTATTTCCCCTAATGTTTTAGCCTTCCCCATCACCTCCCACTTTCCGCATATTCTTTGCATCCATGAACTGACCAAGCACAGAGTCCAAGCCCAGCCGAGGACGTTGAGACTTTGCAGAACTCAGTCTATGACTGGCTCCTACTTGGATGGAAGTGCTTTGAGAAAAAGTGCAGGTCACTTTACACACAGTTCCACTTCTGCAGCATAGCTGCCAGGACCCCTCCATTCCTGGATGAGTGCCAGAAACTTACCCTGCAAAAAAAACCATCACTACACACAGACATCAACTTGAGCATTATTAATTTACTGTTATAGTCTTTAATGGGGCCTTAAAATAAAGAGTTATTCTAGGACCTTCACCTCAACCAAAATCGTTACTACCAGAATTCCATTCATGTTGGTGGTAAATTCAAAACCTTCATCAATTAATTATCTTTTAAAATGAATAAGGAATTCAGCAACCTAGAACAAGGAACACCATACTCCAGTCTCAGATCTGGAAACACACACAAGCGGTTCTAGAATCATCAGACTTCAACTTCCCTTTTCTTTACGTTTGTCAGACCTCTGAAGTAGCTCATAGAGCTTTACAAAATTCCTGAATAAATACATAAATACATGTCTGGAGTTCTGTATGTTGTTTCCTTCTGCTCCAATCATTTCTTGTAGGGCTAACTTGAAATTGGCCAAGATATGCAAAGGTTCCTTAGAGATACTTCTTTTCATTATTGTCTGTGAATGGGTGCTTTTGAACATGTAATGATATTTATATAACGCTTACTACCCCTGACGAGGCATTGAAACACTTTTCGGCAAGTAGCACGCTACTCCGGAACCCAAAGTATTGGTGGTGGATTAGTATAGGGAACTATATGTTGTCAATTTGAGTGGTGGACATGGGAGTCTGTTAGTTTGACTGAATAGGATTAAGGAGGGATAGAGGAGGGATGAGTCTAGATAGTGTAATTTGGGAGTTTTTATTACTCCGATGAGGTTTGGGATGACTCAAATGAGGGATAGAGGAGTGAAGAGTCTAGAAAGAATTAATAGGGAGGTCATAGCAGGAAAATGAGGTTTGGGATGAGTCAGAGGTGGGAAGAGTCTAGAAGTGTTATTTGAAAGAGTATACTATGGCTTGGTAGAGGTGCAAGAGAGACTGCATGCTATCCCTCCTGACTCAACCCCAGACCTTATTTTACTACTATGATCACTAAAATGCCATTGAGTCACAGTAAGCACAGAAAAGACAAACCGAAGCAGAGATCCTCATGCTCACCCCTTACCCTATCTTGCAAATCTATGTAAATATATACCCATCACGCGACGGGTGGTCCATTTGGTGATAATTACCATCTGTAGGCTTTTAAAGCCGAGATCATTATTGAACTTCAGACAATTACAAAGTAGCCGCGATGCATCTTTCTACACTTTTCAGTAACATTACTAAAAAACAAGAACAACAATATAATATTAAACAACAAGATAATAACATTAACTGGCTGTTCATTTAGCGCTCTGCTATGAAAGAGGCAAAGTGCTTTAATAACAGTTATATTATTCAATTCAATAGTAGTAAGTGTATTAACTACAGAAGGATGAAAGCCCTAACAGAAACAGCAAGGTGTAAACCTGTGAACGTCGGATTACACAAGTTTCTACCGTAGAGGCATTAGTCCATTAAGCTATCTTTTATCACGATAATGCCATGAAGGCATTCATAGCAATGATATGCCAAATATTTGACTGAGCCTTAATGCAAATAAAACAGAGGTTTTTCTGAATAACACTGGGGTCAAACATCCTCATCGAGTGGCATTCTAATGGACCCTAGGGTGGCTTTACTCTTCCGACAGCCACGCCTCAGAATTGGGTGAACATGCTGCACAGCACTTACCCCCCGCCATGTTCCCAGGAGGAGTACCCAAGGGGTGTGTAGCAAGAGAGAAACCCTAAATCAAATGAAAGGGATTCACTCAGACAATTTACCTCAAGAGGCAAGACCATGACCTGCTCATCAGTGGTTCTCCACTGAAGATTGGTCCAAAGAATTTTTGGGAGATTTCCCACTCTATCCACAACAGCGAGGTGGGAGAATTGAAGGACATTTAAGCAGAGGATCAGATGTATAAGAAAGCTACCCCATCAGCCTGGGGTTAGTAATGGAGAGAGGAAAATGTGGCTGGATAACCTTACTTTCTCTTCCACACTATGCCATCACTGAAGGTTAATCCCTGGCTCCTGTACTCTAAATAAATACTACAGAAGATCTGAGTCGAATTTAGAAGTGCAGGCAACTTCACATTTGATCTGACAAACTGAACGACTCACCACTACCTTGACAAGCCAGGAATGCCGGACTCCAGGGACAACTGTCGCGAGGAAGGGACAAGGTGAACAATGTGACATGGCTTCCCAGTAAGATGATGATTGTCGACTGATGCTCGTACTCGCAAGAAGTGAGTGTCTACTTGATACACATATAGAAACCTGATGCCACTGCAATTGGAGGTCTTTAGGAAGTATATGCATGCCAAGAAAACTGAGACCCTTTGGCTGGCCACATTCAGTAATAGTGTTAGAAATGGGATCTCTAGTTGGCAAGGGCTTGCACCTTTGTCCAAGTAGGGACCCTTCTTCCTAGTCAGGGTAAGGGTTGTTACACTCGTGAAGTAACCCCTGCTCACCCTCGTGGTAGCTTGGCACGAGCAGTCAGGCTTAATTCAGAGGCAGTGTGTAAAGCATTTGCACATAACCAACAGTAATACAGTGTAAGCACTACAAACGGACACCACACCAGTTTAGAAAAATAACCAATATTTTATATACTCAAGACAAGACCAATTACGACAAAAATCCACAATACTGTACTTTACGAATGAATACTTGATACGTTAACTTCTTCTTTGCAGGAATAGCACAAAGCAAAGTTCGATACGAGTCAGTAGCTCCGTCCGAGCCTACCGTGATGCTGAAAACCCCAGAGTCTAACAGTTCCAGCCGACCGCGTCGATACGGGCCAGCAGAGTCATGAACAGACTCGGTTACAGTACCTTTCTCGTTGTGGCTGGTACGGAGTGTACGAGCCGGTCGGCGTTCGTCGCGGTTGCGGTGCAAGACGGAGCGATGCAAGGTGCGGTGTCCCTCGATGCGGTGCAGGCAGCGGCTCGATGAGCGTCGTGCAGACGGAGTCGGTGAGTCCAAGGCATGCGATGCAGGGTGAGACGATGCTCGATGCGGTGCTGACAGGTTGCGATGCAGGCGACCTAGCCGGAGTGCGGGAGCTGGCGTCGGACAGCGGTGCGGAGTCGGAGCGGTGCGTCGCAGACGTGCGAGCGGTGCCCCAACTGCGGTGCGGTCTCGACTCTTGAGCCAGTTGCAGCGACAGCGTCGGTCTGGTCCGGCTGGCACAGTGAAGCGATGCCAACTGCGGTGCCCACAGGTCACGGTGCAAGCAGCGGCTCGATGTTGGCGGCGTCGGACGGCGCCCACGGTGAGACCAGGGTTGCGATGCGAAGCGGGGCGATGCGGTCTGCGGTGCAAACAGGTCACCGGCCAGGGATGGATTCGGTCGACGGCGTCGGTTGCAGTTCCCTTCCTCCGTGGCAACTGAAACAGCGTTCCAGAAGCGGTACCCAGAGGCTTGTGAAGTCTTTGTAGTCCCTGAGACTTCTTAACAGGAGGCCAGCTCGGTTTCAGGCCCTTGGAGATACTCAGCACAAGTTTGTAGAAAGTTCAGTCCAGTCCTTTCACTGCCCAAGGCAGAAGCAGCAGCTGCAGGCCAACCCAACAAAGCAACAACACAGCAAAGGGGCAGTACTCCTCCTGGCAGCTCTTCCAGCTCTTCGTCTTGGCAGGTTCCTTGATTCCAGCGAGATCTAAATTCATGGGGTCAGGGCCCCAATATTTATATCCCAAATTCCTTTGTTCTCTGAAGGCAGAGAGGCCTTTGCCTAGTCCAAACCAGTTCTGGAGCACTTTGTTGACAAGTCTCCGTCCCTTCTTTCAGTGAGTAGGCCAGGGACATCAGACGCACCACAGGAGGTGGAGCCAGCATTGTGGAGGGAAGGCACTGTCCTATTCAGGGCCCAGGTGCGACCCCTCCCACCCATCTACATGTAGATCTTGCTATTCAGCCCTGCGCTGACTCACCCTGTCTCCTGGCATCCCCCAGCCCCTGTCACTCACACTCCAGACAAGGAATACACAACCTCGCAGAGGTAGGCTTGGATGGTTAGACAAGAAAATACCCACTTTCTAAAAGGGGTATTTTCAAACACAGAATGTTAAAACCAACTTCACTAAAAGATGCATTTTATCATTCTGAGTCCAGGCATACTAAACTCGAATTTCTACCATGTTCCCGGGGTCAGTTAGGATTATAAGCTGTAATAATCGGAACTGCCCGTTCTGGCCTAGGGGAACAGGTAGCCTTGCAATAGTGAAAAACGAACTAGGCTGTAATTCACTATCAGGACATGCCACACACACCAGGGCATGTCCTATCTTTCGCATACAACGCACCCTGCCCACAGGGGTACCTTGGGCCTACCTTAGGGGTGACTAACATGTAGCAAAGGGAAGGTTTAGGGACTTGCAAGTGTGTGCACTTGCCAAGTCGACATGGCAGCCCCAGGCTGCGCACAGGCTCTGCGATGGCAGGCCCGAGTTACACTTTACGGGCTGTTTGCGTGGGTGGCACAATCCAGTGCTGCAGCCCACCAACAGCATTTGGTCTATAGGCCCTGGCACTCGCAGTGCACTTTACAAGGGACTGACACATAAACCAAATAGGCCAATCATGGAAACACCAATCCATAATACATTTTATACGGGAGCACTTGCACTTTCCCACTGGACAGCAGTGAGGAAAGTGCGCAGAATCATTACACCAGCAAAAACAGAGTCAAAACCGGGAGGTCAGAAAGCAAAAAGTCAGGGGAAACACGCCAAAAGATGCCAAGTCTAACAAATAGTTTTTTTAGTCTGTAAATTATCAACTGAACATAAAGCAACTGATCTTAATGAAAGTTTTTTTTTTCTGGTTTGGAGTTTTCAGTTCACTTGCAGGAAGCGTTTATATATTTTGTGCATGGATAAAATTGAACTGAATTCTCAGAAATGTAATGCACAGGGCGGTACATTTTGAAGTATCGTAGGAATAGTTAAGCGAAACTACTTAGAAGTGAGATATGTTAAAGTTAGAAACACAGAATATATTACATTTTTAATTAAGTGTATTAAAAGGTTCCTTTCTCTCTCTCTCCCGCTGTGTTGGGAACGTATTCAAGTATTCAATAAGATTACAAAAAGGGGGAAAACGAGAGCTGCGCCCTCAGGGCAGCAGTGGGTCTGGCAAACCCTGGGCGGTCAAATTTATTATTGTAACTTCTGTCCTAGAAGATTTGGGGAAAGTGCAACGTTCCCCCAAAATATTACAAGAGGGTTATTTACTATTCTAACTCCACTCCTGAAATATTTTGGAGTAAATTAAATCAGGATCTGGCCATGTGCAATTTGCCAAACTACTTTCACCCTAGTAATTGATTATTCATTGACCAGTGTGTTTTCCTTTGTCCTGAATTTTGTTGCCACAGTCAACCGAGTAGTAGGCTAGTAGTTCAGAAAGATAAGACAGCAAGTTGTTTTTACCTTTTTTAGCAAGCCATACCCCTGGCTGGGGTGTGTGGGTTATCTTAGAATGAGCAATTGGCAACTGTGCTTTCCTGAGCATAAAAAAATATCAGGCAATAACAATTGGAGTTAATTACTAATCAGCTCTTGGGTCCTCATTTTATCCAAATCTGAAGGATCAAAGGCTGAGTAAAACAGATGTGATTTTAGCCTGCAGCCTTCAGGGCTACACACACATGAATACATTAGCCCACTGAGTTAATTCACCAGCTGTCATGGTGATTATACGGGCAGTGACTTAATGCGCCCCTCACTGGTCTTGTTTGCATGGCAAAGGCACCTAAAACAGCTGTCACACGCCAATTCCATCTGCCAAGTCCCCACCCATAGACAGACAAATTGCCTCCTAATTGACCTCCTAAGATGCCTTTCATTTGGGCATGAGACCCTGCCTGGGCACTGAGATCACTCTGTTAAACATAAGGGAAAAACTGTTTACCTCTCAGGGCCACGGCTATTACTGTGCATTGATTTTTGTAGACATTCTAGTAGCCTTAAATAACTTTGATAATTCAGATGCTAACTGAAAGACTGTCTACATTGGCTAGTATCAGGGAAGTAGCGCTGTCCTGGTTTACTTCATTTCTACAAAACTGCAACCACCCATTCAAAGTTGACCCATTGCTCTCTAATACTTTTGTCTCTAAAAGTGATATCCCTTGGGGGTGTGGCCAAGGAGGTCAAGATGGCGGGCAAACTTTTATGGAGCTCCGGCTGCCCAAATGTAATCTACTGCAATCCTGCCTGACAACACCAACCAAGATCTCCCCCGGTTCACGCCCCTACTGTTAGGACGCGCTGGAGGCTTACAGTGACCCCCCCCCTTTCACCAGCGGCAAAGCGGCGGAGACAGCGTAACGGGGCCAGCCCGGGAGACGGGAAGCCATCAAGATGGTGGCCGAAGTGCTCTCCATCGGCAATCACCGAAAGTGTGGCAGGTGAAGTAGACTGGACTCTCTGGACCCACCTGCGGATGTTTGCTGGGCAACGGTGCTGAGATGGGGAATGAGTCACAGCCCCCCCCGTGAGCGGCAGAAACCGACACGGACTTGGCAAGGCAGTTTGGATCTCCGCCCTGGCCTGACACGTTGTGGTGAGCACAGCGGGGGTGTGCTTGGGTGGGCCCCCCATGTGGTCTTCGACATGGGTCCTCTGTAGCCTTGGTAGAGGGGTACTGGGCCTGCCCTCTGCCCGTGCTCCTTGACCCCCAGCTACCTCGTGCATAGTGCAGCCACGTGGTGTGGCTGAGCAAGTGTTTCGCCCGAGGGAACGGCTGAGGCAGCCCGGACTTCCCCCGAGAGACACACTTACATCGCAGCTGGTGCGGTCCGATCTGCGGAGCCCTGTTGAACTTCCCCGAGGCCCCGAGTGGGAGTTGTGCCCTACGGAGGGTCCTGGGGCCCGCCCAGTTTGAATCTATTGGACTGGCACAGCTGTAGAGAAGAGATATGTGGAGGTGCCAGTATACATTGAAATACCCCACAGGGGGGAGCCATTTAGTATCCGGGGCCAATTGAACACACGCTGTGCAGTGCGCTGCCTGTAGTGGTGGTGCCCCCTCCCCGCCTGGGTCGCACTTGATGCTATCCCAGCCGTGTCCACCTTGGAGGACTCTCTTTAGATCCACAAGCATGGTGCTTCCAGGCAAATGCCTGCTGGAGTATGAGGCTTGAGTGCGGGTCATTTTGGCCTGCAAATCTACTGCTCCCTGCGGCTACGGCAGAGGGGCTGCTAGTGACCTGCTGAGATTATCGTTTGCTCTTTGGCTACCCACTGCTTGAACTTTAGCCATCGGACAGGCATCGGAGTGGCCCCTCCCCTTCCTCCTCGAGTGCCTCCATACTGCTACCCCACGCGACTGTTGGTGCTACTTTGGGTCAAGCGGGTTGGCATTGTGGGTCCAAAGCAGAATTGGCTAACAACGTATTTTTTTAAAAATGTAGCGCTTAGAATTCTCGGTGCTATACTCTAAATCCCTATGTTTTGGGCTCTTCCTAGCCACAGGCCTTTGGCCCACCCACACAAGTGAGGTATCATTTTACTCGGGAGAACAAGGGGAACGCTGGGTGGTAGGACATTTGTGCCGGCACGGTGATTCCACACAAAAATATGTGGAAAATGTGGTTTTTTCAGCTAAATTTAAGGTTTGCATTGCATTCTGTGTAGGAAACGTTGGGGGATCCACGCAAGCCATACCTCATTGGACTCCCCCGGGTGTCTAGTTTCCAGAAATGTGTGGGTTAGGTAGGTTTCCCTAGATAGCTGCCGAGCCCCGGGCCAAAATCTCAGGTGCCCCCCCCCCAAAACCAGGTAGTTTTGCTATAGGTAATTTTGAAGTCTCCAGAGTACGATTTGGGCCATTTCCTGTTGCAACCACTGTGCCTATCCACACAAGTGAGGTACCATTTTTATCGGGAGACCTGGGGGAACGCTGGGTGGGAGGAAATTTGTGGATCCACGAAGATTCCAGAACTTTCCACCACAGAAATGTGAGAAAAAAGTGCATTTTTCGGCGAAATGTGAGGTTTGCAGGTGATTCTGGGTAGGAGAATGATGGGGGACCCACGCAAGCCATACCTCGCTGGACTCCCCCGGGTGTCTAGTTTCCAGAAATGTGTGGGTTAGGTAGGTTTCCCTAGATGGCTGCCGAGCCCCGGGCCAAAAACTCATGGGACCCCCCATGAAAAACCAGGTTGGTTTGTGATGGGCAATTTTGATGTCGCCTCAATAGCTTTTGGGCCCTTGCCTGTCCTGGGTCCTTGACCCACCCACGCAAGTGAGGTACCATTTTTATCGGGAGACCTGGGGGAACGCTGGGTGGGAGGAAATTTGTGGATCCACACAGATTCCAGAACTTTCCACCACAGAAATGTGAGAAAAAAGTGAATTTTTCGGCGAAATTTGAGGTTTGCAGGGGATTCTGGGTAGGAGCATGATGGGGGACCCACGCAGGCCATACCTCGCTGGACTCCCCCGGGTGTCTAGTTTCCAGAAATGTGTGGGTTAGGTAGGTTTCCCTAGATGGCTGCCGAGCCCCGGGCCAAAAACTCATGGGACCCCCCCATGGAAAACCAGGTTGGTTTGTGATAGGTAATTTTGATGTCGCTTCAATAGGTTTTGGGCCCTTGCCGGTCGCGGGTCCTTGACCCACCCACGCAAGTGAGGTACCATTTTTATCGGGAGACCTGGGGAACGCTGGGTGGGAGGAAATTTGTGGATCCACGCACATTCCAGAACTTTCCACCACAGAAATGTGGGGAAAATGTGGTTTTTGGACAATTTTTTAGGTTTGCAAGGGATTCTGGGTAACAGAACCTGGTGGGAGGCAGTCAAGTCACCCCATCCTGGATTCCCCTGGGTGTCTAGTTTTCAAAAATGTATAGGTTTGCTAGGTTTCCCTAGGAGCCGGCAGAGCTATGGTTCAAAAACTACAGCTAGGCACTTTGCCAAAAAAGGGTCATTTTTCACTGCAAAATTGAGGTGTGTCCACGTTGCGTTATGCGCCGTTTCCTGTCGCGGGCACTAGGCCGACCCACACAAGTGAGGTACCATTTTTCTTGGAAGACTTTGGGGAACGCGGGGTGGGTGGAAATTTGTGGATCCATGCAGATTCCAGAACTTTCCACCACAGAAATGTGAGGAAAATTTGTTTTTGACAATTTTTTAGGTTTGCAAGGGATTCTGGGTAACAGAACCTGGTGGGAGCCAGTCAAGTCACCCCATCCTGGATTCCCCTGGGTGTCTAGTTTTCAAAAATGTATAGGTTTGCTAGGTTTCCCTAGGTGCCGGCAGAGCTAGGGTTCAAAAACTACAGCTAGGCACTTTGCAAAAAAGGGTAATTTTTCATTGTGAAAATGTGGTGTGTTCACGTTGGGTTTTGAGCCATTTCCTGTCGTGGGCACTATGCCTACCCACACAAGTGAGGTACCATTTTTATCGGGAGACTTAAGGTAATTCAGATTTGTAAAGCAACTGTTATTACCTATTGACTTTCGATGCATTCTGCCTTCCAAATGAAAGACATTGTGTAAAAAAGAAGTCATTTTAAAAAATGACCGATAATTCTCATGCTAGTATGAGTATTCCCAATTTCGGAAATGTGCAAATATCTACTGTTTCTAAACTCTATATTTTGTTCCCATTTCAGAAATACATAGAGTGTCTTTCATACCGATTTTTCCATGTATACATTTTCCCACAATAATTGCTATATACCCGGTACATAATAAAAAACCATTGCAAGACGCTGCTCAGTTATTGGCTCTGGGTTCGTCAGGTTCTTGGTGAACCTACAAGTCCTATATATTCCCACAACCAGTAAGGTCCAGCGGATGTAACGGTATATTGCTTTCAAAGAGCTGTCATAATTAGAAGAAGTTACAGGTGAAAACGTTGACACAAAAGGCTGTTTTTTTCAACTAATTTTAAATTTTTCCTATATTTAACTGTTACTTTCTATAAAGAAACCTTGATGGATCTACACAAATGACCCCTTGATGAATTCAGAATTTTGTCTACTTTTCTAAAATGTATAGCTTTCCAGGATTCATTATTGCTTTCATACCCATTTCTACCTTTAACTGGAAGGAGGTTGAAAGCACAAAAATAGCAAAAATAGGCTATGTCCCAGAAAAATGCCAAAACTGTGTAAAAAATGTTGGTTTTCTGACAAAAGTCTGTCATTCCCTAAAAGCTGGGGAAATGGTGATTTCAGCCCCACAAACCCTTTTTGATACCATTTGCAGGAAAAACCCAGACGCTTTCATTTGCAGCCCTTTTTCCCCCAAAAACAAAATTTAGCTGTAGTTTGGCTAATTTCTGGGACCCCTCCAGAGTGAATCCACAAACCCTGGGTACCTTTACAATCCCCATGATGTTGGAAGAAAAGGACGCAAATTTGGCGTGGATACCTTATGTGGTTAAAAAGTTACAGGGGCCTAAGCACGCACTAACCCAAATAGCCAAAAAAAGGCTTAGCACAGGGGGGGGAAAAGGCCTAGCAGCGAAGGGGTTAAGTGCCTGTGATTTGAGTGCTTGGTTAGCTGATGATTGATTATTGTCTCCTTCACAAATATTTAAATGCAAGGAACAACTGTAGGGCTTCCAGTGAATGTTTTTTACATTCAAAATATTTAATGCAAGCATATGGCAGCCATGTTTAGCTGACCAAGTGTCTATTTTTTTTTTGTGACATTCTTGCAATAAAAAATATAAAGAAATTAACTATCGAACCAAGCTGACAAGACTAGACCAATTGGCTTTGCCAATACTTATTTTATCTTGGGGCTAAGGGAGGCTGGAAGGGGTGAAGGGAAGACAGCTCAAGGGAGGTGGAAAGAAGATTGGGTGCTGTAGCCAAAACGAGCACATCACTAAAGTGAGGATCATAAGCAAGCGCCACAGGCTCTATCAGCGGCTGCTCCTCCACTAAGGCAGAGGAGCGTTGCCCCACTGCTCTCCAAACAGTTCAAAAAGGAAAAATAAAATGATTATAACGCAACATTATTATAATTTATTTTTCCTACTGCAGTGGCTCAGTTCGTTTCGTGCGGGCGGGCAGGGCTGGGCTCCGTGACGCCAGAGCACTGCAGGGGAGGAATGGTGGCACTCTCCAAGTGCGCATGATGGCTTGGCCGGCCAAACAGTCATGCCCACTTTGCATGTCCTCCACCGGCTGTATTGCCCAGCCTTAGTGGATTACATGCCCAGGCTCCCAGTCCCCGTCTGAGCACCGAACCACGGTGCTCAGACCAATCCCAATGCTGCATTGCAGCGTTGTGATTGGCTTAGGGGAGCCTGTGTGCTTCCTGCTGCCGGGACTCCAGACAGGATGAAGAGGACGGAGGAGACGTGGCGGCAACCGTACCCAGGTGTTTTCTTTTTCATTCCCCAGCCCCCCCTCCCCCACCACCCCCATTCGGTAGCAGCCGCTACTGGGCTCTATTTGGAATACAGGGTATATTGTAAAACTCTTAAAAAACTGCTTCAGTCCATCTATATTTAGGCTTTGGACCGTGCCTAGTTTCAAGCCTCTCTTTCGGTACAACAAAAGCAGGCATTATAGCTCTCCACTGGAAATAAATTGTGCTTCCTGGGTTGCAGTGACCCGTTTGTGGAAGTGACCCAATGTTCGTGACTGTGGTAAATTGATAAAACACCTTCACCACGAGCAAAATAAGCATCAAAGCTCACACTAATAAGTACTTCAAATATATTCACACGTGCAGTTTTTATGCACACCAGTGGAAACCCCTCTTTCACTGAACTCTGCGTCTCCTACGTGTGTGGTAGAGGATGCCTGGGGCTTTCAGCGTTGCTTCAAACACAAACATGACAAAAATCTGTAAGGGAGAGGAGACTATTGCCTCAGCAGTATATTTTGATGACAATTCATCGACTTAGAAAAGTTGTTAACTGCAAAATCTAAAACTCCACTCTCAAATAGAAAGTCCCCAAAATATAACTACATTAACGAACGCTGTTTCAATGGATCTGGAGCTTATAAAGCCTGATGGATCGAGGGCTTGGGGAAAAGAAATAAAAACAAGTTATGAAAACAATGTGTGGGTGTCTTCATTTATTCCTACTTGTCGTAGACTGCCATTACAAGACAAGTGCTATTATTTGCTCCTCTTAATGTCTGTTTCTTCCTCTGGGGGATAATGAAATATTCATAGCCATATCGTCTTTATGGCTAATGAAGCAGAAAAAGTACTTACATCCATTATTTCAGAATATATTGTTTCAAAAAGGCGCAGATACAAAAAGCCCCGGGGTTAATCAAGACATTTACTTTCCCATCAGTGAATTGCCAGAGCGAGCAAATGTGGATTATTTTACACTGCACAAGTTTCGTACAAGTGGAAATGTAGGCATGCTTGCAACTGAACTCTGGATCGAGACTGTTCATGCCTTGTACTAGAACCATTGCAACAAGTCAGGTCCAAGATTCCTGGCTATTAAACATTCTTACAACTGAGTCTCAGCAAGGTTACACAATTCACCCTGTGAGAGGCAGCACCTGTGGTGTGATCGATGAAAAATAACAAAGAAACTGGGAGTAAACAGGAAACTATTACAACCATCAGCTTACGCTGAAAAAGAACAAAGAAACTGGGACTAAACTAGGGTGACCAACTGGCATGGGTGCAAATTCAGGACGGTGAGTGTAAAAATTCAGGACAAAGGGTCAAAATTCAGGAAAACAATTCAAGACAGAAGGTCAAAATTCAGGACAAAAATTGGGGACAAAAGGTACATTTTACAGACTCATTACAGGAAGTCATGCGACAGTATATAAGTAAGTAAATAGACAATCAACATAAGTACAAGTCAAAATAAGTTTATATTAGGTTTAGACGATCATGCACTTCACTGTTTTTCGGTATGCTTGCAGCTTTGAGCAACTGTGCAGGTCTTTTTGTGGTATTTCATATGATCATAATCTATTATACTGCACTGGTTGTCTAGTCTGATATTTTGTTTATAGTTCATGGTCCGGAGCAGACATGTTTGGTAAGAGAAGTGGTTGGTAAGATTTGCTTGAATGGACTTTGTTACTAGCATCTCATATTTGAATGCCATTGTGAGATGTAAAGCAGCACTCATAGAATGTAGCTAATTGGGACCTGCAGAGCTGGACTAGAGTGCAGTCCTCTGAGTGGCCAGGTTTATGTGTCAGATCGCTTCACGTATCCCATGTCTGTTCCGCTGGTGAGGACTGGTTTAGGGGCTGGTACAGTACTGAGTGATGGATATGACCCAAAGCAGACAAGTCTTGTGTGAGGGTAGGAGCATTAAGCAGGAAACGGGAGTTATTAACCAGCCTGCATGAGCTATAATTAGCTGCACACTGCTGAGTGTTATGGTATTATTGTAGGCCAGAACGGTTAGATAGGAGCTGGTATTTTCTATATAATGCCCTGGCTAGCCATATATCAGGCCTCTTTATTTTACCTGTATATGGGAAATAGTAAACTGATTGGGCTGTTTTATTTCTGTGAGCAGTAAACTGAGGATTCTCTTTGATGCACAGAAGTGTAGTGTTCTCTAGCCTCTTGCCCTATGTTCCTGTAGTGCTCTCTAGCCTCTTGCCCTACGCTCCTGTAGTGTTCTCTAGCCTCTTGCTGTGAGCTGCTGTCGAAGTCTACCGCTTTCTCTCCCAGTCTCACCCTTTTTAGGTCTTGCCTGGCGTTAGCAGCGCGCATGCGTTGCTCTCGCCATGCGAGGGCTTCTTGGAACCAATACGGATTCCGAAGTCGTGTTTCTGCTCCGCCTACAGTTTTGATTCGTGCGCGTCGTTTGGCGTCATGAATTATGCAAAAGACAGTGTAATGATTGCACCGGAGGCATTTTAATCCCTCCTGGTTGCCACCCTGTCCGCTTTTGGCCCCGCACACCGGGATTGGATCTTTTACTTGTGGCGGGAGACAGTGTCTCTTAATTAGCTGCTAAGCACTTTTTTTTTTGCTATTACCCCGTTGATCCTAAACAATGGCTGACGCGCCTTTCATTTCTCTGGCGCGGCTCTTTGGCATTCAGCTCCAAACGCAAGCAAAATGCTTTCACTTTCGCGCTTACTGAAGCTGCTGAAACACTCCTCCGTACACCGTGCTTCATCTTTTTTTCACGGCTCATGTTTTCTTTGCTTCATTTCATTGGTAGGCGCAATGTTCTTTTAATTATTTTTTTACAATGCAGCGTGTTTTGTGTGCTTTCGGAGTCGTGGCTGTCCCGCGTTTTCTGAATGCAGCGTTCCAGAAGAATTCCGATGTAAAAATCTTGAACATCTTCCCCATGTGTGATACGCTGTAAATTTCCATGCGCCCCTGACGTTCAGACCGCATTATTTCCGTTAGAAAATTTCGGGGCGGGCACCGATTACATTCCATGGGTTGACGATTATTTCCCAGCCCTACCACCGGAGTAAGACAATGGTCTGTCTTGATATATACACACACACACACACACACATACACATGTGTATATACACACATATGTGATTCCTACAGGCTACTGTGTGAGAGCTTCTGTGAAGTCACTTTGTGGCTCGTCACTATGGTTGTATATATGCACTAATCACTCTTTAAAGGTTGATTTAGTGTTGTCATTTGTAACATTTTTGGTTTTGTGTTTGTTAAGCTGTACTGTCTGCATGTGCGCTGCGAATGAAGCATGTGATGGCACGGGTGGCCCCAGATGCTCCTCGCGCCTCCTTCCCGGGTGCTGAGTCAAGACTGCTACCTCCTTTCAAGGCCCGAGGACAAAAGGGAGGGACAGCGTGTGCAGCAGCAGCTGGAAAAGCTTCCCTCCCTTCCCTCTCCCCCCTCCCCCAGAGACTCCCGAGGGAAGCCTCAAGACCTCCCAGACCCCACCCCTCAGGACAAAGAACTCTCACTTGTCAAAAGGGCCTGTACGGGGTGCGGTGACATCATACGAACGATACCAAGCGAGCGCGTTCATTCGCAGCACACGATCTCGCCTCGCTCCAAGCCTTCAATAATGCGCTCCTATTTATGTAGCGCTTTCCACAGCTAAGGCGAGGCATAAGGCGGTTGCTTTAAAAAAATAGCCATATTCACTAGAGATGGCAGCTGCCTCCACGCCAGAGCATGTACCTTTTGTAAGTGCCTCTGATTGGAAAAAAAGTGCTCCACAGGAATACATGGTAGGGCACGGAACCCACCCTTTCCCAGAATACAGAATCGGGCTACGAAGCATATAATGCCGTCGGAGTCTCCATTATGCGAAATAAACGCTTTTGTAGAAAGTCTACCCCGGAGTAAACCACGCCAAGTTCTGAAGGAAGACAACTTCTCGCGGAAAAATGTTTGCGAGTTTATTTTTTTGCAGTTTTCTTATTATATAGCGTGAACTCGACCCGAAGGTATCAGGGCGCTTTACATGAGCACCAGTTGCAGGACACATTCGTTTTTTTAGGCACGTGGAGATTAATTGATTTGCCCATAATCACAGGATGTTTGCGCCGACACCAATCTCGAACCCAGTTCGCCAACTTCAAAGTCGGCCGCTCTAGCCGTTAAGTCACATCCTCACGATTGGCAGGTCCAAAATGTTTAACAACAGGCTTCAGCACTGACAGGTTTCACCTACCTCAACCGCTTACCCCTTCAACACAACTTCTCACACCCCTAGAGGTTACAACAAAAACCTAGAACTACAAAACCCAGAATGCAAAGCGTGGTTCGTTCAAAGTAAACAGATACTCAACAATGGCACCATCATGGTTTTATTGTAAAACACTCTGGCACCTTTGGGAAATGTCCACTCTATATACAATTGCACAAAAACACATAAATAAATACATGCAGGGCATATCACCGTTAGCACAAGGCTACGTTGTGGGCAGGTGGACCTATTGCATTTTCAATGCTTGTTTTAAATCTTTGTCCTTTCTCCAATCCCCGCGTGCCCTCTGTACATCTCACCCACCCTCGGTCTTGCTGTCTCTCTCCATCACACCCAGTCCCGCTCACTCTTTCCTTGGTTACTGGTTCTGTAAATATACATCTCAGCTGCAGGTCTCGTGCCTACTTAAGTATCACTTATCCAGAAGAAGGATGTACATATTGGACATGTGTGACGTATTATGCCAACATTATGTTTGTTGTCAAGACATGTAACTTTAGTTATTCAATGTCTGCGTATGAAACAGTCTGTATTGCTTGAAAACATACAACTTTACTATATGTTTGGAAGTAAATCTAAAATACGCCCTACCTACCACAAAACTTGTCAAGTGTGCTGCTTTCATAATTGGTGGTGTGAAGGGTGGGAACCCCCAGGACAGCGCACACATGCGCACACTACTGTTCTTTCACATCCCCTACTGTTCATCTTTACTGGCACGATCGAATCTTTTCTACTGCTGTCTGCAGTCAGTCTGGTATTTTTCTAAATGGCCCTTGTATTTTTATTGGAGCGGTTTGTGTTTATTCTTGTTTACAGACAGACATGCACAAATTTTTCTCTATCTCTCTCTTTCATTACAGACAATAAAAACAACAGATTGATTTACATTTCTTTAACAGTTTCATGGCGAGATAAAGCGTCGTCCGTTCCTTTCACACTACAAAATGAAATGGCACCGGAGTGTAACAAGACCTCACAATTTATCGAACACAAGCAGGTACATTTGTTAGAAGATAAGCGTCTTCTTATGAGAGAAGGGTGAGATTATGCTTTCAACTGCACGGATCCCCTACTTGCATATTTTCCAGGACCGAAACCCCCCAGGGCACCCCCACTGCCTTCACTGTGCGCCCCAACTGCAAGAGGAGACTTCTTTTAACCCTGCAGTGCTCTTCTGCTTCTCCTACCATTTGTGTCATATTTAAGCTTCAACTTTGAACTTTACCTTCTCAGTGATTTTAAGCTACGGCGCTTTACAGGTTCAGGGTGGTAAGTATGCTTTAGCAGCTCAAACAGGCCATTGTCATTCTGTATGTGACAATCAGCCCGCATACAGAATGACAATGGGCGGGTGGGGCTGCTCTTGTGCTCCGAGGAGGAGTGCGAGGCGCCCCATCAGGGAGTTGAGGCCTCTCGCAGGAAACAGCTTTGCTCCCTGCAGGGCCCAGAATTACGGACAAAAGGCGTCCGTAAAAGGGATCCTCACGGACAATGGACGCGAGGTCCAAATTACGGGCGGTCCTTGAATTTTACAGACGGTTGGTCACCCTAGACTAAACAGGGGACTATAAAAACCATCAGTTTGCGATGAAAAATAACAAAGAAACTGGGAATAAACAGGGGACTATTAAAACCATCAGTTTTAAATACCCGTTCTTATATTGTTCATGTGGTTTGGGTGTCTATAAAGTCACTGATGGTACCCCAAGAGCTCTAAATGATTTTCGAGGCCTGTGGCACTATCAGGTTTGCCAAACTTATTAGTGTTGTCAGGATACCCAAGCATCCAGTCCTGGACATTCACTTACAAAACCCAGTGCATTCTAGGCGTTACCTTCGTCTGCTTCAACTAATCGAGTAGAACATGAAAACAAGGCTTGGGGGGGGGGGGGGGAAGACGCCTGGAATTGGAAAGATTGTCTTGCATATATTAAATGCGCTGCTAACCCCAGGTGCAACCTACATCGTCGAAAAACAGACAAACTGAACCGGAGTTACCTCCCGTCACTCTCAAAAGTAGCAGCATAACTTTTCATTTGTGGGCTGTGTATGCTCTCTTTACGAAAGAGGTAACATTGGTTGGTGTAGAGGGCTTTCTGTGACTACACTTTTACTTGGCCATACCACATTCTTCATTACAATGAGCCTCAACAAAAGTAGTATCTGAGATACGATGTGGAGTCTCTTCATCCCAAAACTGCAATGAGAGCAAGGAAGATGATAAACCTGAAGAAGGGGCTGTGCACTAGCGGTCCTCAAAAACATAATCACAGACACCAAAGGAGAAAAGCTATCTTTGTCCAAGGGGCAGTTGCTTGATAACGTTGGACATCAGGAGTTTAACCCAGGCTCTGGAATGTAGGATAAGCCTAAACATCCTTCACGGAGGAGAAACTGGAGAATATATTCATATCAATCGCTGCCAGGATCAAAGAGGCCCTTCCCTCTGGGCTGCAACGAATCAAACAGTCTGGGTGACCTAGTGATTGCTACAAAAGTCTAAACCTGTATGTCTCCTCTTCCCAGGGAGAGAACCCTCCAGAGGACCTACCTCCAGAACGGATCTAAATGTGAACATGGAGTAGGGCCTAGACAAAGTGTGGTGAGGTGCACTCCAAAGAACCTCAAGCCCGAAATATTTGCCTCATACTTGTACTCTACCATTTCTGCCACACTGCTACCAAGTGGTCCTTGGCACCTTTATGCCGGGACACTAGACCTAGACACAAGTTCATGCTCCAAAGTGGGAACATGCTTTTTCTTGGGAAGTTTTAAGCAAGATCCATGCGTAATGAAGCTACTATTCCTAACGTCCAGTCTTATCTTGTACTGTGCAGAAACATTTTTACAAATGGTTCAGTGCACCGCCCAGCGCTCTGAATCCAAAAACATCAGACATTTCTTATGAGGATCAGCTAGATTTGCCACTGTTTTCAACCAAGCACACGAGTGTGAAAATGAATGAGTTGGAAAACCGAAAAAGAACTCCGGTGCATATGTAAAAAGAACAGAAAAAGAATGAGAGAAAGAGAGAAAAAAGAAAATAATAAAGAAAGAAAGAGAAAGAAAGAAAAAGAATTAAAGAAAGAAAGAAAGAAATCCTCAGTATATGTTGTGGGACTGAAAAAAGGGTTCACAGAGCCTGGATCAACAGCATGAGTTTGGAACTGAACTGCAGGCAGGTTTCCCCCTGAAATTTGAAGTGATGGTACCGAAGGACAGGCACAGTCACATTTATTAATTTTATTATTGTTCAAAGGATTCTAGATTCTCACATTGAAGGATACAATTTTTAGAATTTTATGTTCATGAAGAGTACATTGTAGGCCAGACCTGGTTAGCATTCGACCATTCTGGCAATAGACACATGCACTGGTAATTCCCATGCCAATGTGCAGTCTAATGAAACTGGAGAATATGACCAAAGCAAGTGTGCGCCCCAATGGAGACTAAAGAGGCAGCGATTAAATGCCAATAACAACCAGTAGGAGTAACAAAAAATGTAGAAATCACTGTCACTGATTCAGTTCACTTAGCTAATTTCACTGAAGTGCTGAAGAGTATTCATAAATACCAAATACGATTACAGTGATAAATGCTACTGCATATTATGTTATCAGGAAAACAGAGTTTGATTTATGGTTCTGCAACAGTACCTAGAGTGCAGTTCGGTGCTTCCATTATTGTATTTACTTCCTCTTTCCCAAATTCCAAAATCAGGTACCCGGTAAGCTCTTTCCACGCAGAAGACCAGATTTTGGATAAATGACACCTACGACAGGGAAGAAAAATAAAATCAATATCAAGAGAAATTGAAGTGATTACTAATGATACATTAAAGTATTAATGCTGCTTAGCATATATGTGGAAAAGGGGAGCTGACACTGGGAGTACTAATCACCTTAATCAGTCCACCTTTTCAGAAGCATTCAACATTCTTGCTAGCTGGTAATAGTTTTATTAATGTGAATCAGGCCTTCTCCATGTTTAATAATGTAAGATGAGGTGGTCAACAATATAAATTTAGTTACAGGGGCAAATCTGAAACCCAGGTCTTTGCTAATTTCCTTGCCGGGTGGATGGATCATAATAATTCTTGGCTGTGAAGAAAGGTTAACAAACTAAACCTGAAAGTATGCATATTGATATCGCAGGATCAATAGGTTTGTGCAATGAGAGTCGAAATTGCTGTACTATTTTAGGAATCTGCAGCATACGGGAGAGTGGAACGGCCACATAGAGGTGAGACAGCCGCAATGACCTCAGGGCCCATTCTGTGGCTAAAGATGAGATACAAGATCTATATTCAGGCAAATCAGGGTGTAACCATCATATTCAGAAAACTAGCAACAGATGTCAAAAACATTCAAGAACATACAATCCAATTTGTGAGCTTTATATTTCCAGTCCAGGACCGCATAAGCAGTCGTATATCTTTTAAGGCCCTTTCAGCATCTAAGAAAAAAGCCACTATCTCTTCCAGGTCATTTCTAGTTTTGCATAATAAGTGAGAGAGAGTCCTGAGATGGCTCCATGGTGCTCTGCCAAAAAAGCCCAACCCAAGTATCGCGGACCAGTTCAGGTATGACTCTTCTAAGCTTACGAACAGCATGAAGCATTTTCTCAGTTTGGTAAACAGTTTGATAATAGTATTATTAAATTCAGGGCTCAAACAACCAATTCCCTCTGCTTCCACTTCAAGCATTCTCTTTCTTCTCAGAGTATTGGCATATTGGCTGATGAAAGATTCTTTAGTAGCAGTGAAGATGGGGCTATCAGACTTACAGGAATAATAACTGAGAAAACAGTAATAATGAGGTCTCCCACCTTAAATTATTAATGCAGTCTTCATTGTTCAAGAGCAACTGTAAGCCTATCAGGCCTGAAGGAGAATCGCAGGCAAGAAAAATGAAGGAGAGATAAACTGGCCCAAGCAGAAGAGAATGTATGTGACAGAAAGAGAAGAAACTCTCTTTCTTCCCGCAGTCATTATCAAGCAGTTCAAACTCCTCTCGCGGAAATTCCAGTTCTCGTGAGATAGCGGCTATTTCGCTGCCATTTTGGGAGCAAACAAACAGAAGGCTCCTCGCGTAAAGGTGCCGTCGTCAGAACACTGATCCTCATGGGACAGACCATTCACATTTTCAACATTGCTTCATGGCTAGAGAACACATGTTGAAGTGGAATGTTTAGACAAACTTTACCTTAACTGTGCTTCTGGGGGGAAAACTAATTGCCTCTTTAACAAAGGATTGATATGTGTTATTTTCTGAAAATGGTGGCGATACTTGAAATCGAATAACTTATTAGCTCCGAGAAAGAACTTGGACTGCTAAAAGCATTGAGGATATGTGTTGACTGAAAAAAAGTCGAGGAATTGTTCAAGGTCAAGCTTAAGTAAAATAATTGGCACAATTTTCATGCATGTTAAGATAACAGGTAGCATGCTATGCTTTGTACCTTACTCTCAGAACTCATTCAGGTCCACAACGCAGTTTGATTTGAGTTTGAAGTGACTGAGTTAATTAATAAAGAATTGATGGTGATTATTTTCAGCATCCGACTTGGCGTGTAAAGGAATATTAATTTAGTTAGACCATAAATGTGATTGTATAATTTTCCTTTTCAGCTTCCTAAGAGCCATGGCAGCAGCTGATCCCCACAAAGCCATCACCCTACAGAAAAGCAATTGCGATAGCCAGTGAATAATAGCATTTTCACACTTTCTAATCCACTTTCTCTTTTTCCCTCGTGGATCTTGTGTTTCTCTTCAAGTCTTGGTGATGGGGGCAGGTGCAAGAGAGCTCTCCGGACTGTGACTTCCCTGCAGTATTGTCATTTTTCTTAATAATAAACACAACAAAGAAGTTTGTGTCTGTCCTAACTATAGCCATTGGGTGAGTACAGATTCTATGGCAGGACCCGGTGGCGTGGATTATGCTCTTCTTTCTTCATTTTTTGAAATAGCAGCCATATAAAACTGCAACAATAACAAGAAAAACGTCATTTCCCATAACCCCAGGAAACCATGAAATATGCAAATAAACAAGTTGATGTCCAATGAGGCGCCGCCATCCTCTGCAAAGGGTGTTGTCCGTTACTTATTGCCCTCTTTCTTCGCTGCTTGCAGCCGTGCCAGTTGAGTATTGGGACTCTACTCCCTTTCACGTTTTTATTACAGCTTATGTGCTACTTTGCCATTTCAGGTTTGTTAAAGGTGCTCGCACCTCATTGAGAAGCTGCTGTGGGAACGCCGCCCCGCTCCTTTGCGGCCGCTATACAAGTTAATTTCCCTCATCTGAGGGCTTTGGGGCCAGATCGCGCGATAGTCTGCCAACCGCTGGAGGGCATGCGCCCTTCCCGCGTCTTGATAAGGACGCTCTCAGTCTCGTTAGGCCATGGAGTGCGCGTCAGTTCAGATATCGCTGAGCGCCTCCTCCCGCCGCAATAAGGGGCTGAGTGTCCCGCCAGCCTGGAGCTTGAACACCCTACGGAGAAAGACACTGTCAGGAGCAGTTTGCACTATCACAACTTGAACAGTTGTGGTATCAATCACCGCACTCTATATAGTTCCCAAATTTGAGGGTGCTCACTCCCTGGGCCAACAGTTCAGAATGTCCCAATAATCAAATAAGAAAAAATATAGAAGGAAGAAGCAATCCTATAGATTCATTTAGAAAGATAAAGAGTCTAGTAGAGACTTCCATTTAGAACATGAAATCCCAAGTGAAAAACAAATCAGAGTTACGTCAGTTTCCAATCAATGGGAATAGACGTCACAAAGCAAATTCTTTTTGAAGAAAATCATTCTTTATTTCTTTGCTTAAAATTTTAAATTACAGATATGGACACAGCCAAAGCATTTTGTTCCGGAACATTGGGACTCCTTCAGCGCAAAATATCCAAAACACAAACGTGTGCCATGTATAGTCAATTGCTTGCAAGTAGATACTCCCAATAATACTTCTAGTCACTGTCCACAAGCCTCTGATTAGGGATTCTGAGAGAATACCGGGCTCCTCATGCGCAAAGGCAAAATTGCACTTTAGAGCGAATCTGAAAAGAGTTTTAAATTGCGTACTCAGTCCTTCGCGAAGTTGTACCACACAGAGCAGTGACTCCTGCGGAAGGCAGACATTTGCCCAGGCTGCCATGCCCGGTTGTATTGTGCCCGTTTATTAGCATAAGGGTGAGTTGTCTTCCTGGCCCACACTCCCTGCTGGGGCCTTGCAAGGACTGTGATCCTACATTCTTGGGCCATACCCATTCAACTGAACATATCCAATTCAGTACTTCAAGGCCTGTTGCCTGCCAATTTCTTATGCCTGCCAAGATCTGGGGCTGGCTGTCAGCCTTCTTTATTAAGGGCCTTACAAGGGCTGGTGCAGGCTATTGTACGCTACTGAGGTTCCTCCCCACATACTCGGATTCCCTCTTACCTGGTGGGTGGCCACCGTCCATTACGTATACTTACCTCACAGACCCCATGAAGGAGTATGGGGAATATTATGAGGAAGAGTAGGACGTTGAATACTTCCCAGTAACTGTGGATGCGCTCCATATTAAGGTGGTCTCAGACACAATAGCCCCTCTGGAGCAGGGACTCAGATATGGCACAACAGTGCCTACAACTCCTCGCACCGAGGGAAGACCTTCCCAGGCCTTCAGCAACAAAACCTCCAGAGCCGGCCTCTGCCCCCTCATCCAATCCCCCCCCCCGCTGGGTCACAGCCACCCGTTGAGGAACCCGCTGTCTCCCAGTCAGATCTCTTAGACGCCGAGGAACTCATGCATCCCTGCTCCTCTGAGTGGACTCCCGGTGACAAGGTGGCCAAATATGTGGCTGGTAGGCTCTGTACATCCCTTGATCAGGAGGACAGAAACCGCCTTCGGGCGGAATGCCTCCGCCTGTCTTTGGATGGCAAAGTGACCGTCACGCCTGAGATAGATACACATATGGCCACTTTTCAGGCCAAATACATTAAGGACCCTAAGAAGGGTATCAGCCGCTCCTGTCGGTCATGCCAGGACAAGCTCCTGGCCATCACTGGCCCACTCATAAAGATCTTTGATATGGTGGAGGACGCCAAGGCATCCAGTGCTTTGATTCCCCCAGACGTACTGTCTAGTTGGGCACAACAGGCCATTATATTTCTCGGCAACTGGGCCATCTCTACGGAGAGGCGCAGGTCTTTGCTAATTAAGATTGACCCCCAAGCTAAAGGAGTTGGCAACATCAGAGGCGGACCAGGTGGCACAGGGTGGGCTCTTTGGCGACCCGTTTGACAAAGCTCAGCAAATTTGTCTCAACATTCAATTCACTTGACAAGGCCCAATCAACTGTCAAGTGTGTGTTTTCACCAGGTCCAGCTGTGGTAGGGGGCGCTTGGATTGCCGTTCCCATTACTCTGCCTCCGTCAGGGGCCAACCATCCCAGCGAGGTCAGTGGCAGGACTCCTCGCGCTTTGGGGGACTCTACCCCACCAGAGGATGGCCGCGCCACAGAGGTCACCGCAACAGACCCTGGGGTGGAGGAGCCAACTCCAATTCACACAATGAGTTTTTCCATTAATTTCTTGCAGTCGCTTGGAGGGGTCGGCTAGCACAGTTTATAGAAAATTGGCGTGCTCTCACGTCCAACGCGTGGGTGCTTAAAACAGTACAGGGGTTCCGCATAGAGTTCTACGGGTCCCCCTTCCAACCTGTAGCCCCGCCTCATCCTTGTCTCCAGACAGGAGGCCACCCTTATTCAGCAGGAGGTTCAGGAACTCTTGGCCAAAGTGGTAATCTGTCCTCCAATCCACACCCTCTGGGTTTATAAGCAATCGGTTTTTGGTCCAGAAGCAGGATGGCGGTCAGCGTCTGGTGATCAATCTCTGGGAATTCAATGAGTTTTTGGTGAACTGCCACTTCAAAAAGGAGGGCATTTGCCTCCTTTGTGACCTTCCACGGTCCAGCTGGACCTCAAGGATGCTTATCTCATGGTCCCCATCTTTCCGCCGCATCGTCTGTATCTCCAATTCCAATGGGAGGACCAAACTTTCAAATTCACCTCTCCACCTTTCGTCGGCCCATTGGTGTTTCACCAAGGGTCTGAGACTGGTTACAGAACGCTTGAGAGCGCCCGATGTACGAATGATGGTGTACCTGGACGATATGCTGCTGATGGATAAATGCCTGCATGCTCTGTCCCATCATCTACAGATAGCAGTGGATCTACTTCAATCCCTGGGGTTTGTCACAAACCAAGCAAAGTTAAGTTTGACTCCATCATGCTCAACCACCTTTCTGGGGTTTGTGATCGATTCAGTGGCGACTATGCAGAGCCTGCCCTCCAGGAAGATGGCCAAAATTCAACAAGAGGTGAGGAGGATGCTAGCGAAACCGAGGATCTCCCTCTGCCAGATAGCCAGGGTGGTAGGCCTGTTGTCATCCTCAATTCAAGTAATTTTTCCGGGGCCCTTACACTTTCGGGCCTTGCAGCGGTTGAAAGCATCTCATCCTCGCTGCAGCCTCTCATACTCCCAATACGTTCCCCTGTCAGTGGTGCCTTTCCCATATGGAGGTGTGGAATCGTCGCAACATTTTCGGATCACAATCGTGATTGAGTCCGATGCCAGCGGTTCAGGTTGGGGGGGCTTGTTGTGGGGAATTCACCACTGGTGGAGGATGGCCCGCCGTAGAACAGTCCCTACATATCAACTGGCTGGGGCTGATGGTGGGCTCCTTTGTAGTCAAATGTTGGACCAAGGACCGGGTGCAATCTTGTGATTGGGAGCAGTAGCGACTGACACCTTCCTCCAGGATTGTTCGTCGGAGCCGGGCTATGCCTTTCCCCCATTTGCCATAATCATGCGGCTGACAGCTGAGATGTGCAGGCAGAAGGCGGATCTGGAGGGGATCCCCCCGGTGTGGAATTCACAAGAGTGGTTTACAGTTCTGATGGAACTTTCTTGGGCTTCTCCAATCAGTCTACACCAATATCCTAATCTCCTGAGCGACCCCTCCAGGAATCCTCAACATCTGGTGACGAATGGCCTCCAGCTTATAGCGTGCAGGATTACCAGCCGCAATGGCAAGTCCCTGGCATATCGAGAGATGCACCGGACCTCCTCTATCGAGGTTGGGCGGATGGTACAGTCAAGAGGTATCGATCGGCCTGGTCTCAATGGATGGGTTGGTGTCTGCAACAGAGTCTGAATCCCACCAGGGCAGACATTTTCTACATCCTGAATTTCCTGGCGGCGAGAGGAATGGCTTATAGATCAGTCAATACATTTAGATCAGTGATCTCCGCAGGCCACGCCGTGATTGCGTGCTTACCAGTGGGGGGGAACATCCTCTGGTTAAAAAATTGCTATGCAGCATTAAACTATTCCTTCCTCTGAAGCCCAGGTGCTCGGTCCTATGGGACGTGAATAAAGTTTTAAACCTCTTGTTTTCATGGCCAAGTAACAGGTACCTTCCTCGGAAACAGTTGTCTGGCAAACTGGCCATTCTGCTGTGTCTGATCTCCTGTAGGAAGGTGTCAGATGTCAGAGCCCTAGTCCAGATGGAGTCCCTTTTCATGTCGCTAAACAAACTAAACGTCATTCCCGAGTGATTTCTTATCTGGCCTTCCCAGATGTGCCAACGTTGTGCCATTCTGCTTTTTTTTTTCCCCCCCGATCACCTGGGTTCGCAGCATTTTTTTGCTGATTTGTTTTCTATTTTGGCTCCGGGGAGGGGGGGGGTCCCTCTGGGTCCCCCCATGCGGCCTAGGGGTTCAGGGTATCCCTACCCTGCCCTCATATACTAGTTTTTTTGTTCAATTTCAGGACAGAGGACTAACTCCCCAAGTCCTGTAATGGCTGCCAGCAACGTTTTTCTCAGATTTCTTGCAGCCAATCAAGGGAAATAAAACTCCCTGGGCCAATCAGAACGCTCTGTTTTTACACTTGTGCTCCCACGAGAGTCTCTCTAGACTCTCACAGACCCAACTATCGAGATATACAATTATTTGTGTCCCTTAATTTCTCAAAAACTACTGAACAATTCTACACCAAATCACAAAAAGCACAATCTACGGACCAAGATCTAGCTTCCTGAAGTATTTGGTGTAATTCCATTCAGCAGTTTTCGCTGTAGCCCTCCCTAAGGAAGTCTTTGGAAAATTCATGGGGATTTTGTGTTTTGGGAATCCCTTTTTTCCCGGCCCCTGCTTGACGGGTCACCCCGAAACTTTCAAGGAAGGAGCTGAGGTGGATGAACAATTTTTGGGGAAAGTTTTGTGAAGATTAGTCGAACGGGGCAAGAGTTAATAGCAAACCAAAAAACGCTCTTTCTATGGAAAAGCAGACCCAACCGTAACTCGCCACTAGGTGATATATATATATATATATATATATATATATTCACTGAAAAAACCATAGGTTTCAGGGACGTTATAGTTAGAAATTAGCATTTAAAAAACCTTAGAAATTCACTGAAAAAACCACAGGATTCAGGGACGTTATAGTTAGTTGGACATTTCACTTGTACAAAACCAGAGAAATTTGGCCGTTATAGTTAGTTCAGCTAACTATAACTCGCACCCGCAATGCACTGCTGATGACGTCACATATTACATCATTCATGACATGGTCAGTGACATCACTGATGACATCACTTATGACATCTCAAATGACATCACTGATGACATCATCCAGTGACTATGCGTTTCTGTAAAGTTTTATATATATATATGCCAAGGTGTATTGAAGAATGAGTGGGTGTATAAGTGTCTGAATGGATGATTTAGTGTGTGCGTGACTGACTGTATAAGTGAGTGATTAATCGTGTCTTACTGAATGCATGGGTTAGTGACTAAACTGTGTGAATGTCTGTATTAGTCTGTCAGTTGGTGTGTAAGTGGCTGCATGGGTTGGTGAGTAGCTACATGAGTGTCTATATGGGTTGATTGGTTGTCTGAGAATCTGTTTGGGTGCCTGAGTGTCTCTGTGGGTAGGTGGGGGGGGTGTAACTGTGCATAGATGTGTGAGTAGGTGATTCACTGGGTGTATGGGTTCAAGAGTGCATCTGTGAAGGGCTGTATGGGTGGGTGAGTGTGTGTATGGGTGTGTTGGTGAGTGAATGGATGTCTCAGTGGTACATGTGTGAGTAACTACATATGTGAAAGGCAGTATATGTGAGTGTTGGAGTATATAAATGACTATATGTGAGAGTGAGTGATTGTGAGAGTGGCTGTATGGATGATTGTGTGCTTGTGTCAGTGATTGCAGAAGAGAGTAAGTATGTGTTAGTAGCTGTATGAATAAGTGAAGTGGTGTGTGTGTAACTGTATAGGTGAGTAAATGGGAGTATGATTGATTCTTTGCATGACTAACTAGGTGTGTGAGTAACTCTATGGGTGAGTGGTGGTGTGTGTGTCTGTATAGGTGTATGAGTGCATATGATAGTGCTGTATTGATGAGTGACTGCATGTATGAGTAACTGTATGGATGAATGAGTGGACATGTGTGTAGACCTAGGAATCAGTGAGTGGGTATGTAGTAACTGGTATTGGTGTGTCTATGGTTTCGAAAATGGTAGTCTGCATTTTAGAGTGGGTGTATCAAAGGTTAGTTATATTAGGGTGTGAGGAGGTGCATCAGATTATCACGTGGATGATGTCATCAGTGATGTCACTGACCATGTCATGAATGATGTAATATGTGACGTCATCAGCAGTGCATTGCGGGGCGCGAATTATAGTTAGCTGAACTAACTATAACGGCCGAATTTCTCTGGTTTTGTACGAGTGAAATGTCCAACTAACTATAACGTCCCTGAAACCTGTGGTTTTTCAGTGAATTTCTAAGGTTTTTTAAATGCTAATTTCTAACTATAACGTCCCTGAAACCTATGGTTTTTCAGTGAATTTCAAAGGTTTTTAAATGCTAATTTCTAACTATGCCTACAGAGGTAGGACATGTGCAGAATGAGGAAGAAAGGCGCAGAAAGAAGCAAGAGAAATGCAGAAAGAGGCAACAGAAGTCCAGAAAGACGAAGAAAGGTGCAGAAAGAAGCAAGAGATGTGCACAAAGAACCAACAGAGGAGCAGAAAGAGGCCTTAATGCAAAGTCATCCTGTGCCCCAACTTTTTGCTGACGGTACTGGTGGTAACTGACTGACCAGCCAGGCCCGGAGCCAGTGCTATGCTGAAAGACACTTAGAATACAGTGAAAACACCTACATATACTAGGGTACACTATGGATTGGGCTACCCCTGTGATTGGCATGACCTCCCCTGTAAGGCCCTAGTACATAATAGGGCAGGGGGATTAAAACTACCTCAAACTAAGAGGTGCAGAAAGAGGCAAAAGAGGTACATAAAGAGACAACAGAGGTGCAGAAAGAAGCAAGACAGGTGCAGAAAGAAGCATGGAAAGTGTAGAATGAAGCAACAGGGGTGCAGAAAGAGGCAAGAGTAGTGTAGAAAGGAGCAAGTGAGGTGCAGAAAGAGCCAACAGAGGTGCACAAAGAGGCAAGAGAGGTGTAGAAACACGCAAGAGAAGTGCACAAAGAGGCAAGAGAATTGCTGAAAGAAGCAACAGAGGTGTAGAAAGAAGCAAGAAAAGTGCAGGAAGAGGCAAGTGAGATGCAAAAACAGGCAGGAAAGGTACAGAAAGAGGGAAGACGAGTGCAGAAAGAGACAACAGGGGTGCAGAAAGAAGCAAATGAGGTGCAGAAAGAGGCAACAGACGTGCAGAAAGATGTAAGAGAACTGCAGAAAAAGGCAAGAAAAGTGCAGAAAGAGGCAAAAGAGGTACATAAAGAGACAACAGGGGTGCAGAAAGAAGCAAGACCGGTGCAGAAAGAAGCATGGAAAGTGCAGAATGAAGCAACAGGGGTGCAGAAAGTGACAACAGGGGTGCAGAAAGAAGCAATGAGGTGCAGAAAGAGGCAACAGACATGCAGAAAGAGGGAAGAAAGGTGCAGAAAAAGGCAAGAAAATTGAGGAAAGAAGCAAAAGAGGTATCTAAAGAGACAACAGGGGTGCAGAAAGAAGCAAGACCGGTGCAGAAAGAAGCATGGAAAGTGCAGAATGAAGCAACGGGTGCAGAAAGAGGCAAGAGAGGTGCACAAAGAGGTGAGAGAGTTACAGAAAGAGGCAAGTGAAGTGCAGAAGGAGGCAAGAGAACTGCAGAAAGAGGCAATAGAGGTGCAGAAAGAGGCAAGTGAGATGTAAAAACAGGCAGGAAAGGTACAGAAAGAGGGAAGACGAGTGCAGAAAGAGACAACAAGGGTGCAGAAAGAAGCAAATGAGGTGCAGAAAGAGGCAACAGACGTGCAGAAAGAGGGAAGAGAACTGCAGAAAAAGGCAAGAAAAGTGCAGAAAGAGACAAAAGAGGTACATAAAGAGACAACAGGGGTGCAGAAAGAAGCAAGACAGGTGCAGAAAGAAGCATGGAAAGTGCAGAATGAAGCAACAGGGGTGCAGAAAGTGACAACAGGGGTGCAGAAAGAAGCAATGAGGTGCAGAAAGAGGCAACAGACATGCAGAAAGAGGGAAGAGAGGTGCAGAAAAAAGCAAGAAAATTGAGGAAAGAAGCAAAAGAGGTATCTAAAGAGACAACAGGGGTGCAGAAAGAAGCAAGACCGGTGCAGAAAGAAGCATGGAAAGTGCAGAATGAAGCAACAGGGGTGCACAAAGAGGCAAGAGAGGTGCACAAAGAGGTGAGAGAGTTACAGAAAGAGGCAAGTGAAGTGCAGAAGGAGGCAAGAGAACTGCGGCAAGAGAGGTGCAGAAAGAAGCAAATGAGGTGCAGAAAGAGGCAACAGACGTGCAGAAAAAGGCAAGAAAAGTGCAGAAAGAGGCAAAAGAGGTACATAAAGAGACACCAGGGTTGCAGAAAGAAGCAAGACAGGAGCAGAAAGAGGCATCGAAAGTGCAGAAAGAGGCAACAGAAGTGTAGAAAGGAGCAAGTGAGGTGCTGTTGTATTCCGCTTTAGGTGTCCGTATATAGGTTTTCCTGAAACATGTCCTTATATAGGCACAATTCGCATTGCCCTTATACAGGCATAGAATCCCAGTCCTTATTTAGGCATGAGCCGTGCACTCCAAATACAGGCATGGTCACCGACATCCGTCCACCCTAACGTCACAACGAGTTCTTAGAAACCAGACCCTTAAGCTTCGGGAGTTCCCCTAGCACAGGACTATTGATTTCTCCAAGAACTCATCTATTATGTATGAACCGTTATACCTTAAGGATTCATTCCTGACGTCTTCCTCTGTCCGACTTTACGTCAATGCTAACATTCCAAGACACCTACCAGGTATAAATATACCTTCCCTTGCCCAAGCAAGTTAGAGGAGACCTCGACTTCAGAGGAGCCCGTATCCCGGCCTGACGCACTGAGAAGACGCTGTCATTCCTGCACGCAGACGAATCCAGCTTCCAGTGTTCTGACTCCCTTCGCGGGGTGTTAGAGTTCCAGATCCGGTAAGAGATTCCCACCTCTCTCATTCTCAAGGTATGGAGCTGACTAGAACCTAGAGGGACTCTTGGCATACTTGGCGTACTATACTTAACATACTCTTAGTATACCAGACTAGAGAATACTCCACCTACTTTTACCTTTCCCTACACCTAGACTAGGTTAGGTACATTGGGGTAGAACTAGCTTAGAGACGCATCGTATGAGTACTCGCATTTTTAGCTCATGGTATTTATGTACGTGAATATATGTTAAAAGATAATGCTAGCGCAGTATTATTTATTTCTACTGCTTACGCTGTACATTATATATCTTGCATACTGTCTTGTGATCATAACAGCACATATCTCTTACACGAGAAACAAGACTGTTCAATAAAACCTTTTTATTGAAACGCCCGTCTTTCCTTTCTGTGTAACTCTGTAGAAACTAAGCATGCATGATTGACTGAGTGAAACTGTTATCTATTGTTTCCACGATTCTGAGACGTGTTCCGATTCTAAAGAGAAACAAAGTTGTCATGTTTTTCGCTTGCCAGAAACTACTCCCTTCTTGTTCTCCAGGAGTTTCTAGTGGCCTCTGAGCTAGCTGGCACAAGTAATTAAGTTTAATATACTCGATAGGGACATACCGACCTCAGTCCTATGTCAAGCCTATAGAGTATATTATTCCAATGCGCAGAGCCTATTAGGGAAATAGGAACTACACTACAGTGTAGAAAGAGCCTACAGAGGTGCAAAAAGAGGCAAGAGAGATGCAGAAAGAGGCAAGTGAAGTGCAGAAGGAGGCAAGAGAACTGCAGAAAGAGGCAATAGAGGTGCAGAAAGAGGCAAGTGAGATGCAAAAACAGGCAGGAAAGGTACAGAAAGAGGGAAGACGAGTGCAGAAAGAGACAACAGGGGTGCAGAAAGAAGTAAATGAGGTGCAGAAAGAGGCAACAGACGTGCAGAAAGATGGAAGAGAACTTCAGAAAAAGGCAAGAAAAGTGCAGAAAGAGGCAAAAGAGGTACATAAAGAGACAACAGGGGTGCAGAAAGAAGCAAGACAGGTGCAGAAAGAAGCATGGAAAGTGCAGAATGAAGTAACATGGGTGCAGAAAGAGGCAAGAGAAGTGTAGAAAGGAGCAAGTGAGGTGCAGAAAGAGCCAACAGAGGTGCAAAAAGAGGCAAGGGAGGTGCAGAAACAGGCAAGAGAAGTGCACAAAGAGGCAAGAGAATTGCTGAAAGAAGTAACAGAGGTGTAGAAAGAAGCAAGGCAAGTGAGATGCAAAAACAGGCAGGAAAGGTACAGAAAGAGGGAAGACGAGTGCAGAAAGAGACAACAGGGGTGCAGAAAGGTAAATGAAGTGCAGAAAAAGGCAACAGACGTGCAGAAAGATGGAAGAGAACTGCAGAAAAAGGCAAGAAAAGTGCAGAAAGAGGCAAAAGAGGTACATAAAGAGACAACAGGGGTGCAGAAAGAAGCAAGACCGGTGCAGAAAGAAGCATGTAAAGTGCAGAATGAAACAACAGGGGTGCAGAAAGAGGCAAGAGAGGTGCACAAAGAGGCGAGAGAGTTACAGAAAGAGGCAAGTGACATGCAGAAGGAGGCAATAGAACTGCAGAAAGAGGCAATAGAGGTGCAGAAAGAGGTAAGTGAGATGTAAAAACAGGCAGGAAAGGTACAGAAAGAGGGGAGACGAGTGCAGAAAGAGACAACAGGGGTGCAGAAAGAAGCAAATGAGGTGCAGAAAGAGGCAACAGACGTGCAGAAAGAGGGAAGAGGTGCAGAAAAAGGCAAGAAAAGTGCAGAAAGAGGCAAAAGAGGCACATAAAGAGACACCAGGGGTGCAGAAAGAAGCAAGACAGGTGCAGAAAGAAGCATAGAAAGTGCAGAAAGAGGCAAGAGAAGTGTAGAAAGGAGCAAGTGAGGTGCAGAAAGAGCCAACAGAGGTGCAAAAAGAGGCAAGAGAGGTGCAGAAACAGGCAAGAGAAGTGCACAAAGAGGCAAGAGAATTGCTGAAAGAAGCAACAGAGGTGTAGAAAGAGGCAAGAAAAGTGCAGAAAGAGGCAAGTGATGTGCAAAAACAGGCAGGAAAGGTACAGAAAGATGGAAGACGAGAGCAGAAAGAGACAACAGGGGTGCAGAAAGAAGCAAATGAGGTGCAGAAAGAGACACCAGGGGTGCAGAAAGATGGAAGAGAACTGCAGAAAAAGGCAAGAAAACTGCAGAAAGAGGCAAAAGAGGTACATAAAGAGACACCAGGGGTGCCGAAAGAAGCAAGACCGGTGCCGAAAGAAGCATGGAAAGTGCAGAATGAAGCAACAGGGATGCAGAAAGAGGCAAGAGAGGTGCACAAAGAGGCGAGAGAGTTACAGAAAGAGGCAAGTGACATGCAGAAGGAGGCAAGAAAACTGCAGAAAGAGGCAATAGAGGTGCAGAAAGAAGCAAGACAGGTGCAGAAAGAAGCATGGAAAGTGCAGAATGAAGCAACAGGGGTGCAGAAAGAGGCAAGAGAAGTGTAGAAAGGAGCAAGTGAGGTGCAGAAAGAGCCAACAGAGGTGCAAAAAAACGCAAGGGAGGTGCAGAAACAGGCAAGAGAAGTGCACAAAGAGGCAAGAGAATTGCTGAAAGAAGCAACAGAGGTGTAGAAAGAAGCAAGGCAAGTGAGATGCAAAAACATGCAGGAAAGGTACAGAAAGAGGGAAGACGAGAGCAGAAAGACAACAGGGGTGCAGAAAGAAGCAAATGAGGTGCAGAAAGAGGCAACAGACGTGCAGAAAGAGGGAAGAGAGGTGCAGAAAAAAACAAGAAAAGTGCAGAAACAGGCAAAAGAGGTACATTAAGAGACACCAGGGGTGCAGAAAGAAGCAAGACAGGTGCAGAAAAAAGCATGGAAAGTGCAGAATGAAGCAACATGGGTGCAGAAAGAGGCAAGAGAAGTGTAGAAAGGAGCAAGTGAGGTGCAGAAAGAGCCAACAGAGGTGCAAAAAGAGGCAAGGGAGGTGCAGAAACAGGCAAGAGAAGTGCACAAAGAGGCAAGAGAATTACTGAAAGAAGCAACAGAGGTGTAGAAAGAAGCAAGAAAAGTGCAGAAAAAGGCAAGTGAGATGCAAATACAGGCAGGAAAGGTACAGAAAGAGGGAAGACGAGAGCAGAAAGACAACAGGGGTGCAGAAAGAAGTAAATGAGGTGCAGAAAGAGCCAACAGACGTGCAGAAAGATGGAGAGAGAACTGCAGAAAAGGCAAGAAAAGTGCAGAAAGAGGCAAAAGAGGTACATAAAGAGACAACAGGGGTGCAGAAAGAAGCAAGACAGGTGCAGAAAGAAGCATGGAAAGTGCAGAATGAAACAACAGGGGTGCAGAAAGAGGCAAGAGAGGTGCACAAAGAGGCGAGAGAATTACAGAAGGAGGCAAGTGACATGCAGAAGGAGGCAAGAGAACTGCAGAAAGAGGCAATAGAGGTGCAGAAAGAGGCAAGTGAGATGTAAAAACAGGCAGGAAAGGTACAGAAAGAGGGAAGACGAGTGCAGAAACAGACAAGGGTGCAGAAAGAAGCAAATGAGGTGCAGAAAGAGGCAACAGATGTGTAGAAAGAGGGAAGAGAACTGCAGAAAAACGCAAGAAAAGTGCAGAAAGAGACAAAAGAGGTAGATAAAGAGAACAGGGGTGCAGAAAGAAGCAAGACAGGTGCAGAAAGAAGCATGGAAAATGCAGAATGAAGCAACAGGGGTGCAGAAAGAGGCAAGAGAAGTGTAGAAAGGAGCAAGTGAGGTGCAGAAAGAACCAAGAGAGGTGCAGAAACAGGCAAGACAAGTGTACAAAGAGGCAAGAGAATTGCTGTAAGAAGCAACAGAGGTGTAGAAAGAAGAAAGAAAAGTGCAGAAAGAGGCAAGTGAGATGCAAAAACAGGCAGGAAAGGTACAGAAAGAGGGAAGACGAGTGCAGAAAGAGACAAGTGAGATGTAAAAACAGGCAGGAAAGGTACAGAAAAAGGTACACTTGTTATATCAGGCCCGCCCCCTCCCTGCACCACTGTGCAAACGCGCCCCCTGGCGCGATGTAAGTTGGGGGATTAAGTCCCCTTGAATCCTGAGGGTCCCTGGGGGCCAACTAGCCCACCAGGTACCTCCAGTAAGCGCCACCGAGCTGCGTTGCAGAGAGGTGTTCTGAGGCCATGCCCCTTTTTACACCACGCTGCAAACGCGGCTTCTGGCGCACTGCTGCTCGGAGGATGAAGTCCACTTGTGTCCTGAGGTCCTCATCGCCCCACCAGCAGTGCACCAGAAGCCGCGTTTGCAGAGTGGTGGTCCGAGGCCACGCCCCTTTTTACACCTCTCTGCAACGCAGCTCTGTGGCGGTTACTGGTCCCCGGGGCTTGGGGGAGGCCCGCAAGGCCCCCCCACTCTATAATCCATAAAGCCCTGGGGAGGTGGTGTTCCCCGGGGCTGCGGGGGGGCGGCGTGCCCCCGCGAATAAATTATCAAGCCCCGGGGAGGTGGCGGTCCCCGGGGCTGCGGGGGCCCCCGCGGGCCCCCGCTACATAAATAAATTGCCCCCGGGACTTGGCCCACCTGGGGGCTTTGAAAACGAAGCGCGGAAGACCGCGCTTTGTTTTTTTAAATTTTCTGACTGATTCGCGCACCCGGCGCAACCCCGCCCGAAAATTTAAAAAAAAATGCTTTTTTTGGGCCACCCCCTGAGCAGGCCTGGGGGGGGGTCAGGGTGTTTTTACCCTGCCCCCTTTCTTGTTTTTTTATCTTTCTCTTACCTTTTTCTTTCTCCCTCGTCCGAGGCACAAGATGGCTGCCAACACTTCCTGGTTTGAAGTGTTGGCAGCCAATCAGAGGCAAGTTCGTGCTCGGGAGGAGATGTGTGGTTAGGCTCCGCCCAGATATCGAAAGTTTTTTTTTTTTTAATTTCTCTTGCTCTCGCTTCAATGAAGCAAAGCAGATTGCTTTTACACAAGGGGAGCTGCATGTCAGCAGCTCCCATTTTGCAAAAGCAATGCCGGCTCCCGCAGGACGCGGGGAGCCGGCGGGACCATGGGGAATTGGGGCTCCCCCCACGGTCCCCAACGGAGAGGCCAGGGGGTCCCTGGGGCCAGAAGTGGCTCGAGAGGGGGGCTACACGGCTCCCCTCCCCTGAAATTATACATTTTTTTAAACTGAAAGGCCGGCCCCGGGGGATGGGGTCCCCGGGGCCATAATTGGCCTAAGGAGGGGGGCCACGCGGCCCCCCTCCACAACAATAAAAGAATATAAAAGAAGGTTGGCCAGGCCCCGGGGGATGGGGTCCCCGGGGCCATAATTGGCCTCTGGAGGGGGGCCACGCGGCCCCCCCTCCCAAAGTTTCAATAAAAAAAAAAAAAAAGAAGGCTGCCAGGCCCCGGGGGATGGGGTCTCCGGGGCCAAAAGTGGCCCAGGGAAGGGGGGCCATGCAGCCCCCCTCCTATAAAAAAAGATTTAAAAAAAAAATAAAACAAAAGTCGGCTTATCGCCAGAGGCCCCGCCCCCTCCCTGCACCACTGTGCAAACGTGCCCCCCTGGTGCGTTGTAAATTGGGGGATTAAGTCCCCTTCAATCCTGAGGGTCCCTGGGGGCCAACTAGCCCACCAGGTACCTCCAGTAAGCGCCACAAAGCTGCGTTGCAGAGAGGTGGTCCGAGGCCACGCCCCTTCTTACACCTCTTTTACTCCTCCCGAGCAAGCTCGTGCTCGGGAGGAGATGTGTGGTTAGGCTCCGCCCAGATATCGAAAGTTTTCTTTTTTTTAATTTCTCAGGAACTACTGAACGGATTTACACCATTTAACAAAAAGGGCTCTTTCTTAACCAAGACCTCCCTTTTTGCCAAATTTGGTGTCATGCCGTTCAGCAGTTCGGGCTGTAGCTTTGTCTAAAGCTTCCTACGGAAATTAACATGGGGAAAACGTGTTTTGGGATCCCCTTTTTTCTCGGCCCCCGCTTGACGAATCACCCCGAAACTTTCAAGAGAGGAGCTGACCGGAGCAGGCCACTAGTTTTAAAAATTTCGCGAATATTCGTCAACCGGCGCCAAAGTTATTGGGAAAACAAAAAACGCTTTTTGAATAGAAACGAGGTCCTAACTATAACTACCTACTGGCGACCGCCAGTAGGTAATATATATATATATATATATATATATATATATATTACCTAGTGGTAGTTATAGTTAGGTATATATATCAAAAAAGAAAGGAGGGAACTCTGGGTAGCTTTCAAATTTAGGTGGCGAGCAGCTCCTTTATATGGAGCACCATAGAAAACTGCCGACATTTTATTTTGTTAACAAACTGATCTAATTTTAAAATATTATTTTAAATAATTATATTTTTAATAACTTTAAATTTAATGTTAATAAATGCCCATCCCCGAGTTCTTAAACTTCACATTACTACCCATATGCAATCCTCACCCCTGAGCCATAAGACCTCTTTACTATCCCTTTACACTACCCATCCCTAAACTCTAAAAAAACATTACTTATCCTTTTTGAGTTTAATAAACTTAAAAACAGTAATCCAGATTTATTATTTCTTACATTTAATTACATAATACTAAATGTAGGTTACATTTAATTTAAATTACTATCTTAAGTATCCTAACTGTAACAATATATGTGTAACTTGGTACACACAAATATATTATCTATCACACTTAAAATCAGCTTACAGAGGAATGTAAAAAGATGTAATGCAATGGCTCTCGAAGTAATTCCTGAAATGCAACAGTAGCACACCATGCAGACTACATTTAACTGATCATTTGTCCTGTCCTTACTGTATGAGCGATGACGTGGGTGTTCTGGTCAGAAGCAGGATATTATATATATATATATATATATATATATATATATATATATATATATATATATATATATATATATATATATTTCACTGAAAAAACCATAGGTTTCAGGCATGTTATAGTTAGAAATTAGCATTTAAAAAACCTTACAAATTCACTGAAAAAACCATAAGGTTTTAGGGACAGTTATAGTTAGTTGGACATTGCACTCGTACAAAACCCGTGGAAATTCCCCGTTATAGTTAGTTCAGGTAACTATAACTCGCGCCCGCAATGCACTGCTGATGACGTCACGTATTACATCACTCATGACATGGTTAGTGACATCACTGATGACATCACTGATGACATCTCAAATGACATCACTGATGACATCACTGATTACATCATCCATGTGATAATTTGATGCATCTTCTCACACCCAAATATAACTTTTGATACACCCACTGTAAATTACAGACTGCCATTGTCAAAACCATAGACACTCCAACACCAATTACTATATACACACTCACTGATTCTTGTGAAAATCGACACTTTGAAACTTTTCTGCTGAAAACCAGACAATGGATTCCTATGGAAGGAAATACAAGTTACTGGTAAATACGGTTAGAATTACTTTTCAGGGTCAGTGCTGGGCTAAAAGATGCAGCACTGGGTTCTCTCCTGATAACAGGTGAGTAAATCGGAATTCGTAGTTCGGCTGATTTTAGAGGAATATTATAAAGTTCCAAAACTCCACACTTAGAAGAATTTCCAAGTGAAACCAGTCAATGTTAGCCTATGGAAGGAAATTCAAGTTACTGGTAAGTACGGTTAGAATTACTTTTCAAGGTCAGTGCTGGGCTCAAAGATGCAGCACTGGGTTCTCTCCTGATAACCGGTGAGTAAATCGGAATTCGTCGTTCGGCTGATTTTAGAGGAATATTATAAAGTTCCAAAACTCCACACTTAGAAGAATTTCCAAGTGAAACCAGTCAATGTTAGCCTATGGAAGGAAATTCAAGTTACTGGTAAGTACGGTTAAAATTACTTTTCAGGATCAGTACTGGGCTCAAAGGTGCAGCACTGAGGTCTCTCCTGATAACAGGTGAGTAAATCGGAATTCGTAGTTCGGCTGATTTTAGAGGAATATTTGTATGTTTCAAAAATCGACACTTAGAAACTTTTTCAGCAAAAAGAAGGCAATGATATCCTATGGAAGGAAATTCAAGTTACTGGTAAGTACGGTTAAAATTACTTTTCAGGATCAGTACTGGGCTCAAAGATGCAGCACTGAGGTCTCTCCTGATAACAGGTGAGTAAATCGGAATTCGTAGTTCGGCTGATTTTAGAGGAATATTTGCACAGTGGTGAAGGAGGGGGCGGGGCTTCAGGTGACATGTCTGCAAACAGGCCCCGTGGCGCGTTTTAAGATGGGGAATTAAATCCTCCTCAATCCCGAGGGTCCCTAGGGGCCAAGTAGCCCACCAGATACCTCCAGTATGCGCCAGAGAGCTGCGTTGCAGAGAGGTGTTCAGAGGCCACGCCCCTTTTGCACCTCTCTGCAACGCAGCTCTGTGGCGCGTTCTGGACGTACCTGGTGGGCTAGTTGGCCCCCAGGGACCCTCAGGATTGAAGGGATTTAATTCCCCATCTTAAAACGCGCAACGGGGCCTGTTGGAACACATGTCACCTGAAGCCCTGCCCCCTCCCTTCACCACTGTGCAAACGCGCCCAGTGGCGCGTTTTAAGTTGGGGAATTAAGTCCCCTTGAATCCTGAGGGTCCCTGGAGTCCAACTAGCCCACCATGTACCTCCAAAGCGCCACAGAGCTGCGTTGCAGAGAGGTGTAAAGGGCGTGGCCTCTGTACACCTCTCTGCAACGCAGCCCCTGGCGCATACTGGAGGTTCCTGGTGGGCTAGTTGGCCCCCAGGGACCCCCAGTACCTGGCGCGTTTGCAGAGTGGTAAAGGAAGGGGGTGGGGCCTGCGGCACGATCGTTTTTTTTTTTTTTTAATTATTATTTTTTATTTAATGCTTTTTTCTGCCCATGGGGTCCTTGTACCTATTATTTCAAAAAGGTAGTAAAGTTAGTTGCTTCCTTGCAACAAAGCCCTGAAATTACCAGCCCCGAAGACAGTTTGCAGCCAGAGTGAACAGTTTTAAATGTCTGATCCAAAAGAATGGTGCAGAAATCTACAGTATAACAAGCATTTGCAATGCAATAGGTCTCACATTTGCGAGAGTTAGAGCTAGTGGCGTTGTAAATTACAATGTCTTTTACCTATGTGTTTTGGTTTGGAGTGTAGTGGATGTATGTGGGGTGGAGTGAATTATGTGGGTTGTATTGGAATTGTTAGTTGTGGAATTGTGTGGGCTGGTATTGTGTGGTGGAAATATGTGGTATGGTGAATAGACAGGGGTGAGAGCTGCACAGAGTAGATAGAAAAGAACAGAGAAGGTTAAGTAGATTGTTCAGGAAGTGCCACAGGTGCACAATTGCAAATATAAGTGCCAATGGGGCACAGGTGGCCCCATGGCAAAATACTGGCCCCCAGTGCCAGTTTTTTCCTTGGGTGTCTCTTTAAGATGAGAATTACCTTCAGTATACTCGGGCTAAAAACAGGCTTACAAATATTTCAGCACATTCTCATTCACGCTCTCTTATATTCACTCACACACACGCATTCTCACTCTCAGTCATTCATTCTAACTCACTTGCACTCATTCTGACACACACTCTCTAACACTTCGTTACATTCATTCTTATTCATTCTCATTCAATCATTTGCAATCATTATTCATCTCATTTTCACTCACTCTGACTCGCTCATACTCACCTACTGACAAACATGCATGCTTAGTTGCTTACACATACACAAGCTTTCTCTCACATAAACCCACTCTCACCTGAAAGCACACACACAACATACATTTAAAATAATGTTTTTACTTAACTCAGCTGCCACCGGAGGACTCGTTCCAATTAATTGTACCCCATTTTTATTACACTAATTGTGAATAATAGATTCTTAATTACTATTAGTATATTAATCGGCAAAAATTAATTAGTGTGGAGATGTCCCTGCGTTCTAGGCACTTATTTTGTCACCTCTGAGCCAGTGGTCGCAAAGCCAGTGGCAGCTGTTGCAAGAGGCAAGCCAGGGGCTGCAGTTAGGACCCCCTAACAACCCCTAAATTACTTCCATGATTTAGCTTGATAAACAAATGTTTTCAAGTGGTACATCTTAGTGCCACCTCATTGCTGTGGGTCCCAATGCATGTTCTTGTACCCATTTGATGCCCACTAATAACTCTGCGAATATTTGACACTGACCAATTATTTCCAGTCCCTCATGATCTCCACAAATCATTGCCAATATAATCCAATGACCAAATTTATAAACATGAAAAAAACCATTATCATTAAATAACACGCGCACACAAACACACACACAACCACAACCACATGCCTGTATTTAAATAGGCAGGCATCTGGCAGACAGATTCTTTTAATGCCTTTAGAGCATTATGGCTTTAATTTCAGCTCACCTGTACCCAAGCAGATTTGAAAAACAACAAAAAAAAGCATGGCATCCTAAACACATCCCATACGTGCTCAGGATATAACAAGCATCTGTGTAGGATGGCATGAAGAAAGAACAGGGGGGGGGGGGGGGGGAGGCAGTCTTTATGAGAGAAGTGAAAAGAGTGAATGTTTAAACCCAGAATGTCACAACATGGTGACTCGAGTCTCGGCAACAACGCTCAACATCCTGTGATTCTGGGCAAATCACTTAATCTCCCTGTGCCTAACAAAAATGGATGTGTCGTAAAGCGCTCTGATATCTGATACCTTCGGATCACATTCGCGCTATTTAAAACCCCAGGGGGAAAAAAAACTCACTTCCTCAGAGGGGCCCAGAGGGTTCAGGAGGTATGCCTGAAAATCTCTTTTAAGAGTGAAAAAATGAAAATGAAAAAAAAAAAATCCGTAATCTCATAATCTAATGCAAATACAGCAGAGCCGTCGATTTTTCGGGCTCATATACAGTGCTATTGCTTAGGGTACAGAGATCTTACTGGTTTGGAGAAGACAGGTCACACCAGTCATTCGGCCTATATCCTTCTATTCATTCACTGATACTGAAGCCCTAAGTAAGTATAGATCGAAATTGATGCAGATGTTCAGCTTGCTACAAGCACTGTTCCTCAGTTGGATAATTCCAGAGATATATTTCTAGAGAGCCAGAATGATTTGTATATATAAATCATTCAGAATTCAAATCTAATTAAGCGTCTGGGGAACATTTCATCGGCCACTAAACTAGGTGTCACAGTTATGGGGCGAATATGGATTGATTCGATGGAAAAGGTAGATAAAGTAAAAGCCTAAGGCATTTTGTGGGGGGCTTCCTAGAAACAGGGTAGGGAGCGGTAGTAGAGGTGTACTGTGGATGGAAAAAGACAGAATGTTTTGTGTGGAATAGCGAGGTGTTGATTCGAATTAATTGGGACCTTGCTGATATATGCAATAATTTCATTTATTTATAGAACCTTATATAATGCCACATTCAGCTAAACTAGGTATCTTGGAGCTCAAATAAATCCACATGATTACACTTTTGGTAAAACACAATACGGGTACAAAAACTAAGAAAAAGACATTACCGGCTTTGGTGGAAACAGCCATGTCTTCAGCATTTATCCACTCCACAGTAAAAATGTCAAAACTAAAGTGCACAGAAGGGAAATTTGGTGGGAGAGTTGTGCAATTTACCTTATACAATTACCTGCCAGTTATCCCAATATATAATTCCATTCTTGAATCATTAGTGATAGATGCATTTATTATTTTGGGGGGTGGTGGGATTGAGCACGTTGGTGTAATGTCGTGGAACATAGCGGGATGATAATGTAGTAAGAATAATGATCTTTTTATTGAATGCAGCACAAGTGATATCATTGTGTTGCAGGAAACATAGTTGGGTGGGTCCCTTACCCGACCTCAATGGTTACAATGTTCGTTCTCATGTAGGAAGGAACAGTTCAGGAGGACGTCCAGGTGTGGGTTGGGTGACATTCATTACTACATATATAAACAGGTGTATTGCATTTGAACCATGTTTTCTTATCTGCAGTACAGAGGGAATGGAGACAGGCAGGTTACCTGCTGTAATATTAATGTCTAAGGCGAGCTGGGAAGATGGCAGAACATATGCCAAGCGTATTCCGCTTTGCAGTAGAAGTGACAATTAGACCATTGCTGAAATAGTGAACGGATAATAACCTCGACGGGTAATTTAGGGATACTTGCATTGGCAGGTAAGGCAGCGCACTGCTGTGCTAGGGGTGAGGCCTGCGCTGGCGGGTTGGAGGCAGGGCTGTCGCTGTCTAGCGGAGTAACCCGCGTCTCTCAGGCAGGCAGACCCTCGCCACTCTAAATCAGCAGTGGCAATGTCCTCCTCTGAACGCCGCCCGCTCTCTACCGTGGAGCTGCTGCATTAAAAGCTGTGAGCTGCGGGGAGCGTCCTGCCCGTGGCTCTGCCCATCGCCAACGCGGGGGACTTCAACACCTGCGGGGTGTGAGACTAGCTGGTGTGTAGCTCCCCCAAGGCCGTGCTGGCCGCCTTCACTTAGTAACAAGAAAAGGATTGGACGTGTTCTTAAATTCAATTTTTTAGAACAAAACCCTTTTAGGCAAATAAACAGGGTTTGGTGTTTTTATTTCACCTTTTACTTTCACTGTTAGTTCTTTAGCGTACAAAAACAAGACATTAAATTCATGCCATAAGAAAAAGACATACATATGCATTCAACAATACATCAAATAATAAATACAGAATGATTAACATTTGGTAAATACATAACAGAAAACATTAATGACAAAAAATGACCAGTCCTCAAGTTGGAAAAGAAAATGTAGCGGTGCAGACTTATTTATAATTTGTATTACTGCAACCTGCTACAAACAGCTAGTCGATGGTAAAGATACAACAGGCATACTGCCTTGTTTGCACACTGTGTCAATCAGTGAAATAATAATTGTTTCGTCTAGCTGTATTTGGTCGACGCGTTTCCGAACCCTATTATCATTGGAGGGTTCTCATCAGGACCAGGACTCGGTCGGACTCTTTCATACAAAAGAGGTAAGTGCAAGAGCTGTTTAGAATTCAGAATCGGATTGGGTCGCACTATTCAATGTGTTAATCTGTAGTCTTTTACAAATGAAGCCGGGTCGACGATGACCTAATTCCTGCAATGTACACGTTGCACATGGCTCAAACGCGATGCAGAGTACACTCGGTTAACACGCTGTTGCGTTGCCTGTCAGAGCTCTGGCATGTTCAGAACTTCTATTACTGACAGCGGAGGGGACGAGGCATCTATATATTCTGTTTTACTCAGCTTCGTTACTGCTATCGGCTTGTCTACTCCTTCGTGGTCACTTACATTCTGTTTGTTCACGTCTACTCCTTCCATAGTTGGGTGGGTCCCTTACCCGACTTCAATGGTTACAATGCTCGTTCTCATGTAGGAAGGAACAGTTCAGGAGGACGTCCAGGTGTGGGTTGGGTGACATTCATTACTACATATATAAACAGGTGGATTACATTTGAACCATGTTTTCTTATCTGCAGTATAGAGGGAATGGAGACAGGCAGGTTACCTGCTGTAATATTAATGTCTAAGGCGAGCTGGGAAGATGGCAGAACATATGCCAAGGGTATTCCGCTTTGCAGTAGAAGTGACAATTAGACCATTGCTGAAATAGTGAACGGATAATAACCTCGACGGGTAATTTAGGAATACTTGCATTGGCAGGCAAGGCAGCGCACTGCTGTGCTAGGGGTGAGGCCTGCGCTGGCGGGTTGGAGGCAGGGCTGTCTTTAGTGAGCTGGTCCCATGCTTGTAGGGGGTACAAGTATACGCTGTAGACGTGGCCAGGTATAAGTAGATGAAGTTTATTATGTTCTTAGAAGTAGTTACAACAAGCCCCACCAGGAGCAGCCTCTCTGCTGCTCAGCCCATCTTCAACTGTCATTCAACCATCCACACAAGCACCCAGGCATTCCACTCACACTAACATTCTACACGGAACACTCACACTGGCTGAGCAGCAAAGAGCAGGGTGAAAGGGAACATATTTACACAACCTGAGGATACTACATGTCCTCTCCCTTTTACACTGAAAAATAGAAGGACCCAAACTAAAATGAAAACAACTATAAACAATAATGTACACATGAAGTAAACCATCCATAAACCCAGGGATGCGTGGTGTAACACATCACGAGAGGGAAAACGGAAGAACGAAGAAGGAAAGAAGAATGGAAGAATAGAAAAGCACAATATCCATCCTCTTCCTTTAATAGTAATTAAATAAAAAGTAAATAGCGTAATAAGAGCTCACATACACAACAAGTGAGCAAGACAAGTAACAAGAGTAAAGGGAAAAACGAACCCCAAGACTCCACACACACAATGGATGGACGACACCCAAAGAGGTACTCCTCAACTAAGGAGACTGTGGCAAAAACGCCACCCCAGGACTAACACCCAAGTGTACAGGTAACGTTGCATGGGACTGACACCCAAATGTAACAGGTAACGTTGCATGGGACTAACACCCAAGAACTTGTGCAGCACGAAAGCAGCACAGTGTGACAAACGCACACAATACGTCGACACAACAGAACGACGCAAAAGCACTAAGTGAAGCGCAGGGCGACTTATACACCAAAATCACAACATGACGTTCAAACGTGTAACTGGGACTGACACCCAAACACAAACATCCAGAAGAAAGGATGTACATCAAACCTACTGTAAGGAAAGACATAAGCCCAAGAACATGGAGCGTAACTACTAGTGTCACATGGGACTAAAACCCAAGGACATGTAAAGCATCATGAAACACAAATGCAGTACAGTGTGGCACACGCACACGAGGAAATGGGACTAAAACCCATACCAAAAATAATAAAGGAACACAACCCCTTAGTAACCCCACATTTAAGGTTCCAAAGACTAAGCAAAAACTGTTCCTTAAACGTAAAGAGGAGAAATGGGACTAGAACCCACTCCCATCCCAATGACAGGGATAAAACATCAGAAAGGGGAAAAAACGTAAACCTGAGACATGGGACTAGGACCCACTCTCATGCCAACAAAACATGTATGTGAGTAACGCAATTAGCGATGTTGGCAAACAGCAATAACACACTGTAAATACATAAATGTCAATTGCCTGTGAAAAGAAGACTTTGAAGCCTTACATCCAGTAGAGAAGGACAACAAACTTGTAATTAAACAATGACAATGGTGTGCCTGTCACCGAGGTGGACAGGCGCTCAAATAATTTAGAATAAGCACTGTAAGCCTAACAATTCTAAAATCTCACTGGTGTGCCTGTCAACGTGTTGAAAAATGGACAGGCGCTGCAAAGATGCAAACAGAACTTATAAAAGAAAACAGCTCCAGAAGACTTGCCAAATGAAATTACTTCGCAGGTGAAGTAGTGCCAACTGAAGACCGGAGGAGTACAGTGTCCTTGTCTTGGTTAGCTGATCCATGCACCCGATCTCAAGCTCGATGTACAAAACATGTGATGAACATCCAGTCCGCTGCTGCTGTCGCCCGCTGCATTTTCCCCCAAAATGAAGAACTTGTCTCCTCACACCGCGACAGTAAAAATGATCTGATGTTGAACCATACAAAAAAACTTTATTGGACAAACACTGGTTGGCAGGATACCGCAGGAAATACAAATCACTGAGCATAAAAGGCAGCTTGAGTGCCTGCTCACGGCAATTCCAAGATGGCGGCACGCTAAGGAGACGCCCGCCGAGTGGCTCTCGGCACGCTCCTGTTGCATAGCGTCCACCGGCAGCGTTGAGACTACGTTAGCAAGAAAACGTCATAAGACTGAAGAGAGGCTCCACGCGGCACAAATAGCAAGGTGAGATGCGCGATCCCATTTTAAATTTTGAATCACTGACAACTGTCATTCTAAGCGGCTTCATTACACAAAATGTGGAAAACCATGAAACTGTCCAAAACTCACCCTGATGGCATATCCCTTAGCAGGCAGGGAGGCAGACAGGACCATAAAGGTGAACACCACCTTTGAAGAGTCCAAGTAGGGGTCACGACGGTGGTGCGCTAACTTTGAGAGACAAATATCAAATGCCACACCAAGGGAAAGCTCGTACACAGTCACAGTTGTTAAGAAGAAAAAACAATGAAAATAATCTTACGCCAAACAGAATCACTTCATAAAGCACAAGAGGCGGAAACTTCAGCAGCAAGTGATTACTCAACATTTGTAGTGGCACTGTAGACAATTGTAGGGGCGCTGTAGACTTAGCAGTTGCGCTGCAAACTTTTCTTGAGGCGTAGATTCTACTGCAAGGTGCAGGCAGGCTTTGAAGTTTAATGTCCGGTGTTGTAGACACTCCTGTAGGCAGCTTTGATGATTTAATACCATGTGTTGAGATGACTTCACAGCACGCCTGGGCTAGGGCTGTCCGGTTTTTGGACACTGGTGGGGCTACTGCGCGTGCTTGTCGTGGTTCCTTTTTCTTGAGTTACTTGTAGCTTGTTACATGTTTCTAAGTCCTTGTTTCTTGGCCCCATCAGCTTTAACTTAACTCCTGTTACTTTTCGCGTTGAGTTGAATTAAAATCCCATGTAGATCGTCACCAAAATGTAGTGAGCTGGTCCCATGCGTGTAGGGGGTACAAGTAGACGCTGTAGACGTGGCCAGGTATAAGTAGATGAAGTTTATTATGTTCTTAGAAGTAGTTACAACAAGCCCCACCAGGAGCAGCCTCTCTGCTGCTCAGCCCATCTTCAACTGTCATTCAACCATCCACACAAGCACCCAGGCATTCCACTCACACTAACATTCTACACGGAACACTCACACTGGCTGAGCAGCAAAGAGCAGGGTGAAAGGGAACATATTTACACAACCTGAGGATACTACACTGTCGCTGTCTAGCGGAGTAACCCTCGTCTCTCAGGCAGGCAGACCCTCGCCACTCTAAATCAGCAGTGGCAATGTCCTCCTCTGAACGCTGCCCGCTCTCTACCGTGGAGCTGCTGCATTAAAAGCTGTGAGCTGCGGGGAGCGTCCTGCCCGTGGCTCTGCAGGGGACTTCTACACCTGCGGGGTGTGAGACTAGCTGGTGTGTAGCTCCCCCAAGGCTGTGCTGGCCGCCTTCACTTGGCACCACCCACCAGAGCAGCTCAGTGACACGGAGCCCACCAGGACCTGGGGTAAGTGCTGCTGGGGAGAAACTGTTTGGAATGGCAGGAAAAATGTAAAAAAGACCCACCTCTGCACAGCCTTCTGGACCTCGTCATATCACATATCACTTCCTGTAACCTGGAATCAGGCGTAATGCCACGTATCTGTGCCGTAGTTCCAAAGTCCCCCAAAGCAGAGCATGATGGGAGCATGTCCACACCTCCAGTTAAAAAACAAGCCTAATCCCCCTTAAAAGGAAGCCCAAACCTACATTCTTACCAAAAGAGGCCCAACTGATGGTCAACATCAAAATTTAGCAAAAAGACTAAAATAATAAGAAAACGAGCAATGAAGCAGGAGGCACAGGAGGCAGCACTAACGCAACTGTGGCATTAAGAGGAGATGGGAGGGAGGAATGCTTTATGCAAATGTAAGCTGCTATGGCACAGAAAAGCTGAACACAGGCAAACAGTAACAGAGCAGGAAACCAAGAAAAAAATAGTCTTCCAAAGAACATATAAAGAACCATAGCGTAATGAGAAAGTACTAAGTCCCTGCTGCCTGGGAGAACAGAAGATTAAAAGGAGGGACAAAGAGGCAGGACTGACCACTAGCAAGCAAGGATTTCTAAAGGACACTGACAGACAAATGAAAAGCAAAGGCAAGCAATGGGTGGAGTTGGAACTCCACTAAGCATATACAAAAGGTCGCTAAGCGACAGCGCAAGCGCTGTCAACACTTGACCTAAAAAAGGGTGGTTCTCCATAGGACAATGCTTTACAGGGTCAATTTCTACAATATGAGAGCTCAAGGCCTGCACTGCTTTCTGTAAGTACGCCTGACATAAAAGGAGTTCATGATATGTAGAGAAAAAGCTGACTGGCAGAAGCAAAGGCCTGTCAAAAACAAAAGTAATTTTCAAAGGGCTCAGGGAAGCATTGACATGAGAGCAGCCATGACACACTCAATTGCTTCAGATAAAGAACAGATTATGAGAGGAGTGCCAAGGAATGGGCAAAGAGGTGTGGTCATCCACACACTGTATATTCCATATTGCTACTATAGCTGATATTTCTGGGCCTTGCTACACGCGAGAGGGGAGGGAAGGGGCTGAAGATATGAGGGTGCAAGGTGCTGTATAAGAGGTGATGTTATTCAATTTAGTGTTTGTAAAAGTCACATTGGTACACATTTCTGAAGGGATGCAAATTTACTAAAAGGTTACAATGTTGGCAATGCCATAAAAAAGACGTGTTTGGGATTGGTATAGTAAGTAATTCATTTGTATTTATGAGTGGGTTTAGGGCCCTTGTGACTTGCCAAAGTTTTTGTTTCCCACTATTAAATGGTCTAATAAAGGTAAGTATGTTGATGAGCATGGGCAAGGCATAACAATATTCTGCCTCAACAAAGTACTCTTTATTTAACATTAAACTCAACTATAACATATTTAAATAACACCTAAGATTAATATCTACATGACATAGCCACAACTAACTGCAGAATATTATTACAGGCAAGCTACCAATTCAGCCTAATTAGTCTAAGTAGCTCAACTGTGTGAAATGGTGTAAAAGTAAACCATACTGAAAGCAAAAGCAGTTTAAGGGTACTACTGCTGTCTCAACAATTCCCCGATACATTTCAACTCAGTTAGCAATTCTGATTTAGCTTTTCTAACATAAGCAGGCAATCATAATGGCAATATAATGTTATATTACTATGAATATTAAGTATGATAGGTTAATCCAGCATTTAAAATATACCAGATACTACAGCCAGGCAGCTTCAAGCATGTCTTGGCTTGGACTTTCAGCTAACTTTCTATCATCTCATCTGAGAAGAGGGACCTCTACCCAAAGGCATGTCTCTTCAAGTGAAACAATTAAGGAGTGGCTGAAATAGAATGTTTTAGCACCCCTTCCAGAGTTCTATGATGCATTCTATAATGTACAGCACTAATGTACGTGAGTTTCATAAGAGCAGGTCCCGCACTGCCAGGGATATGCCCTAGACATGTTCGTTAAATGTCATAAGAGCTATTTACCACTAACTAGATCTAGTATTTCTAGGCGTGTACATCAAATATACCATACTTGTTCTGTAACAATTATGCACTGTGACCGCCAGGCTATCGGGCGCAGTCTTAAGTTCCTAACCCGCCTCTCATACAGTATAGCCTCCCCTTTCCACCTCCCACACCTTCTGCTGTCCTATTCAATATTTCAACACTGTACACTTTATTTACAGGTACTTCTGAGGCATCCTCGACTTGCTGTTGTCATTCCCAACCCCCCTCAACTTGTGCTTTAATCTTCTACACTAAACAACTCTTGTAGAGTGCCCTATTTCTCAGTAGCTAGGTTTGCTCAGTATAAATTTCACATTTACATGGTCAACTACGGCAAAACACCGCCACATTAGTATGACGCGGGAGCCACTGTAATGCCTGGTAGGAAATGGTCTTATGATCTCCGCCTCGGAACAATACAAACTCTTATTTTGAATTATGTTTTTGCAGTGGCGCTGATAAAAATGATTGTCCTCCCGAAATTTTTATACTTATTTAATAACAGTTCCATCCCGCTCCCCAACAGATTTTTTTTCACACTGTGCTCTCACCTTATCAGGTTGGTCGGGGGGGGGGGGCAGGAGACCCAGAGTTAGTTGGAATTCTATGACCCTACCGTACGACAGAGGGGGATTCAGTGTCCCTAATTTTCAACTATATTATATGGTCGTGCAATGCAGTTTCGCACATTCCTGGTATCATCCGGATGTGTGGATTCCCTACACTAGACCCGAGGCTGACTTTGTCCTGCCTGCCTCCCTGAGCACGGTGTTGCCACGGGGATTCCCAAGAGACCTCCGGGATATTCAAACTGTGTCTACTACCAGTTGGGCTTGGCAGAAGTTAGTGCGAGTCACTAGATCTCATACTTTATACTCACCCGAGATTCCGATTTTAAATAATTCATGGATCCCCATTATGGAAGAGAAACTGGTACAGCGTACACTCACCAAATACTCAATAAGTAAAATTGGGTTATTGGGTGAAAATAGTCTCTGAGTTGGTGAGGGTGAGTGGGAAAGCTATCACAATCTCCCCACAGCTTTGTTTATTGAATGTATGGGAAGCTACGGACCTGACTCATACCGAACGTACATGGGCATCTCTAGGGTTTGCTCTGGCTAAAAGAAATATAGCTCAGGGGTGGGGGACTGGTGTCCTACCGAAATACTCGAAATGGGCCCATGATATGGACAATGCCATGATCGCGGAAAAGGATGTGTTTAAGAATCGAGGGTGTCCTGCGAAGTGGGATCATAAATGGGCAAAGTGGAATATATCCAGAGGTGAAATTTGTATCTCTCCCTCAGTTGAATTACGCAAAAATGTTAATGACATTGATGCTCTTCCTGTCTAGTATTATAATGTGCTGCGATGTAATGGGTAAATATGTACAGCTGCCCTGTCTTTGCTATGTTACTGCCGAGTGGCTTTGTGACCCGTTATTGTACCATCACAATTGTTTAATAAAAAGAAAATGTAAAAAAAAAAAAAAATTGGGGACTTGTTCACAGGGGGTCATGTCTTCTCTAGCACAGAAGAGGGGAGATTTAGTGAGGCAACATTTATGGACCCTTTTATCCTGAACTGGGTCGGCTGTGCACTAAGAGCGGGGATTTCTGAGTTCCCCTTGGAGCCCGAATCTTTCACCCCGTTGTCCACAGTGATCGCGAGTCCCGGGGGAGAGCACTTTATTTCTAAGGTGTACGGCGCGTGCATGTCAATAGTTCCCAGCAGAGATGCTAAGGTCCGGGTGGCGTGGGAGCGAGATCTTGGGCACCCAATTCAGGACTCGCACTGGGCTTTCTGCTGTAAACAAATTAAAGAATTCTCCCTAAATAGTCGACACAAATTAATACAGTTCAAATTTTTGTGGAGGATTTATATGTCCCCGGAGAAAATGCACACTATCGATCCCAGCAGATCACACACCTGCTTTAAGTGTGGGGTGCCACATGCCGACTTTGCACATCTAGTCTGGAACTGCGCTAAAATTGGGGCCTATTGGCGAGCGGTGTACAGCGCAGTAGCAAAAATGATAAGCTTGGAGGTGGATTTTGGGCTATGTGTTTGGTTTCCCAAAGGGGGTACGCAAATTTACGGCCATTGCTTTGCTGCTTACGAAGAGGGAGATAGCTCTTAAATGGGGCTGCAGATCCTCCCCTACAGTAAAAGACTGGCTTAGCAGCCTAACATATTGCAACACGAACAGTGAACTCTACGCTGTCACCCAGCCTCTGGCCTCTCGGCCAAAAGATATCTGCGGGCCCCTTAAGAGTTATTTCCTCGAAGTCAGCGCTGCCCCCTCTTCACAACAACCGGATGGGATTGTCCCCACCGGAGTGGGGTAAATTAACCCACGTCATATGCTTTAAAATGATGTTAGCTGAGTTGGGGCGAGGAGATGTGAACCACTGGGGGAATGTTTCAACCTGGGAGGGGGTTGATGCTTACAATTATAAATTCAAGATGTATATGCTGACCTGAGATTGATCTGTGTCGGATGGAGGGCAGGCATTGCTATGCAAGTAATTGTTTTTTCTTCCCTACTTCGTGCCTTGTCAAATTGCAAAATTACAGTGAGTAACCATATACTGAATGTAATTATTATGAAAATGAAAAATAAAGTACAAAAAATAATCAAAAAATAACGTTTTTGCAGCAAACTCTGGGTAAAAACCAGTTCTGGATTACCAAATAGGCAAAGTAGGCACAGGCCTATGGGCCCCACTCCTTTTATGGGCCCTGGCACAACGGATCAAAATAATATTGATTTTATCTTGAAAGAAAATTACAATCGAGGCTTCCTAAATTGCTTCCAAAAGATAGAAAAAAATGAAACAACTCTAAGAAACGAAAACTTTACATTAAAGACTTAATAGAGAAAATACTGTATTAATGTAATGTAACCATTGACAACATTAAGTACATAAACCAGAGACATCAGATTCACATAACAGTCTGTCTCTTAAAAGCTCATCTTCTGGCAGCGGTCAGTTTGTAAAAATAACTGGTGCAAACTACATACGTGTAATGCACAGTAGTGATGGTCATCTCTATCTAGCAGTCGACGTGCACACTAATTAGTTCAATGCTATCCCACTAGTGCGCGCACACGAGAAACCTCCAGAAATGAAGCTTTCTGTGAATTAGTGTGTCACGAGTTCCCACCGAGTCCGACTCGAGACACTAGTCAAATATTTGCGGGTGTTAATGTTCATTTTGTTTAATACAATTGGTTTATTAAAATTTTTGGTTGGTAAAATTAAAAACTTATTAGGAGATAATTTGCGAGGGAGGGCCCTGCAATTTCGACTGCCTAGGGGCCTCCACAGGGTTTAAAACCATATATTACATGCACTGCAGTAGTCCAAATAAGATAGCAAAGTTGCTGGTACATATTTGCTTAAAGGGAGGCGTACTGTCCGGTGTTGTAAGACTTTACAATGGCGGCTGCTTAGATTGACTTCTTCTACAATGACAGAATCTAATGAAATTCTGTGGCCCATCGGTTTCAACAAAATTTTTGGCCTGCCTGTATGTGGACTACTGCGGATATCGGTGCTGCTGATTTTCAGGGTTAACGCTGTTTAATCCCAATCAACGGGCTTGTATTAAGCGGTCGGTGTCGCAGAGGCAGCAATGCACGCTGAGCCATGTGAGATAGTTGTGCCTTTTGCTTGCCTCCTTAGATCCTTTCCATTAGCCCAGAACCCCAGCAGAGAGTTCTTTGTACATATTTGTAAAGCCAGTCAATGAATTGGACAATCTTTGACTAATGGGCATATTAAAATAGCATGGAGCAGCAATAACAGTCGTTTTGTACTGCAAGATAAGGAAATTATTTAAGGGGTAAAGTCAACATCTTACCAGCAGCGCTCATCATCAGATGATGCTCGACTCCAACAGTTTAAGAATCAGCAGAAGCAACCTGAAGGTCAGGTTATGGTGTGCTGTTCGAGAAGCCGTTTCTACAAATTGATTCAAATAGGATGATGGCAATAAAGATACTGGATATAAAAGATTGAGGGAAAACTAACCAGATTACTCTTAGGTAAACCCTTCGCAAAGTACGCATAAATACAGAGGGAGAAAGGAAGGGGGTCGGAAAATACAACAGAGAAATACACTGTTCTAAAGAGAATAGATACAAATCAAGATAAAATCTCATTTTCATTTGACGAATTCTCCAGAAACCAAGGAGCCAAAAAAAGACTGTGAGGGAGGAGATCGTCTGACAAAATGGCCTACTTGAAGAAACATAAATAGTACTTAAAAACAAGGCAGAATCTCTGGGTTAAGGATAATCCACAAAAAATAAGGCACAATCTCTGGGTTAAGGATCATGCCTAGATGAAAAGACCACCCATTTTCCAACTGCACAGTGTCACAGGTCAAAACTAGTGTCAGGAATGCACTGTACAAACCCCTACATAACACAGGACCAGAATACGTGAACAGCAACATACACTTTCACCAACCCATCTGACACCTAATCTCTGCCTCACTCGCACACACGCCCCACATCCGTAAAAGCAAAACTGGAGGTCGCTCATTCTTCTAAATTGCACCCAAGACATGGAATGACATCCTTCAACACATCAAAGCCTCCTCCTCCCTTCTTGAGTTCTGCAAGAAGCTGAAGACCTGGCTCTTCATATGAGCACTTTGGGACCACACACCTAAACACCGTGCCCAAACACCTTGATACCCTCTCGGGTCATTAGTCCACTATGCAAATCAACATAACATAAGTGTACAAAAGAAAAATGATGCCCTCATCTGACCTCACTCGGTTACATGCGAAATAATTAATCAATAAGGATTCTGATAAAGAACGCAAAACAAATCAGATGAGCTTGAGACTGCTAACAGTATCCATTCATAAGGCATGACATAGATCAAGGACATGAACATTTATCTGCTGGAGGAGCATCAGAAGAGAAATTATCCTGAAACGCAAGACAAGTTTTCATAACCACATCTACATGACAATATGCGTCCCTTGCCAGACGAGGCCGCGCGGATATGAATTGAGGAACAAGTGCAAATTCAGTTGTCTGCAGCTGATGGGATCAGAGCAGCGAAACCAATCTCGGAGTAACAGCCTCGCTGCCTGAGATGGTTACACAAGATACTTTTCAGCCAGAAGCTGGCAGGAATCTCAGCAAGAAAGAAAAAAGTAATTGCTTGTTGAAATTAACTATGAAAGCAGTTTTTCTCCTTACCTGTTTAACTCTATTTGCAAGCAGGTATGTTTTTTTTAATGTAAATTGACCATCAAAATTAAAGTTTATGCATTAATTCTCCAGGTACCCAAGGCAAGAAGAATGATGTAAATATAAATGAGGATTTTGTTGTGAAATGCTCATGGGCGAAACAGGCAAATAATGTGGCCCTAAATTGCAAATAGGTTGTTAGACGAGTGTTAGACCCAGCGGTTTTGGGTTGGACCCATGGACGTCAACTTGGGGTCGCAACTGCGACCCCTAGGCCACATGGTGTGATCCCTCACACCTTACTTGTGACCCCCTTGGTCAGCATAATCATCACTCACTTCTCACTCTTGTTTCCAGCCTCCAGGGGCCGGCCAGCCAGTGATTATGTGGACTCAACGGTTATTAAAAAAAAATAATAATAATGATGACTGTACCCTTGTGTATTTCAATAAAAACAAAATTAAAAAAAACAATTAACACCACGTGACCACCTCCTAGTGATGTGTTTGTGCACCACGAGACCACCCCAGTGGTGTGTTTGCTCACAGGGCCGTCAATCTGTAGGACAGCGTAAAAGCGCTACCAATGACGGCCCTTGTATAATATCACACCAATCATATCATTTTGTCCTGCACCGCGCTCCCCACCCACCCTCCCTCACCTCGTCACACACCACAGCCTCTCCTCCTTCTGAGTCGTCAGAAGACCTCGTGGTGTGCTCTCTCTCGGAGTCTGTGCAATGCATGTGCATTGTGCAGAAGGCCCCAACCTAGGCCGGCAGCTAAGTCAAACCCGGGGCCAGGTAGAATCCGAAAGCAACCAACAGCCATTCGTTGTAAATGATGGCCCTGACTGCCTGGCATAATTATTTGTTTTGCCCCGTCCGGCACCTCGCTTTTGTTCCTCTCCTCCTGTGGTAGTTTCCCTCACTTTCGCCAACATCACATGTCGTATGAACAGTGCTGAGTGAAGGTAAGAATCAGTACCCCATTAACAGTTGTCCCTGACACCCAGGGTTGGATTGGTAAACCGGGCAAAGGGTGAAGGGCCAGTGCCTGAGGCCCAGTTGTGGGACTTTTTTTTATCCCATGGTGTGACAGTTTTAAAAGGTTTCGCGGTGCGCTGACCTGTATTGTCTGGCATTGCCAGTGGCTTTGTGGGGCATAAGCACGCTCTCACAAAGCTAGCAGCAGGAGCAGACGAAATCTTGTAATCTCACATGTTAGGTGTGGGTGGCAGCGTCATTACATGTCCTGTGCTGGGCTGGCCCATCATATATGGGGCTGGCTTGGGCCACCCGTGGACACAATAATGTGTGCAGATTAAGACCGGCAAAGGGGGGAGAATGAGTAGGACTAGCATCGCTGAAGCCCAGCTATGAAGAGTCTATAGACTGACTTACACACGCATGATTCATTGGCTCTGTATTGTGTGTGACGGAAAGCGCTCTAACACCCTACACTACTGGTATGAGTTGCGCTATAAAACAATGAAACACATGCGAGAGAGGGGCCAACAAAGACTGTCGCATTGCGCACCACCAGCGCTAAAGCCGGCCAAGCCTAATAAACACCACGCACGTTACACGTCGATCATGCATATACTATCGAGGAGACCAAAGGAAATAACACCTCTTCTGAATTATTATTTTTAAATGTATGTTAACTTGCTGCGCTTACCTTGAAGGCACACATGCATTTAGAGGCGGTGCCGATGAGAGATACGGTAGCGAGAAGCCACAAAAACACTTTCGATATACATCAACATCTCTTTTTGCTTAAAACTCTCACCACACCCATCTGCGGCCCATTTCATTTAATTATAATTGGTTTAGCTAAAACATATATATTTTTTATTTTCAAAACATTTAATATTAAAAACACTCAAACATTCTGCATTTTAAAGTCCATGCAAGTCATGCCTACCATCGGACTGTTTCAGGAGAAACATTCACCCTTCCACCAGGTTTCAAAGGAGCATACGATTAAAAAAAAGGCTGTGAAGAGCCATTTTTACCCCATTCCTTACTGTATGAGGCCAGCAGTGTCGTTCATCTGACCCCTCTCCTGCCCCGCCAGCACATGATAGACATGGATTGGGATCCTGAGCAGCCTCACTGGAACCCCAATGTGGTAGGCCATTTCACAATTTCACCTTCTTGCAGGAACCCGCTTTATGTTGCCCTTGTCCCTGCCCTGTCAGGCTCTCTGCACATGTCCTGCAGCAGTGCTGTTCCTGAAAGCCCACGGATCTTGGGAGTACCGGAGGAGGAGGCAAAGAAGGAGAACTAGGAGAAAACTTAATGAGTGAGGGGGCAGAGAAAAGGTAGAGGAGATCCTGGAGAAGAAGAGATAGAACAGGTAAGGTGTGGGATAGGAGGGAGGAAAAGACAGATAGGGCTATGAAAAGAGTAAGAAGCACAGAAAGACACGAAGATTAGAAAGAAAATGCTGGATGGAAAGAGTACAATTGAGGCAAAGGAGCGGGCAAGAGAAAGCAGTACCATAAGTGAGTGGAAGAGAGATCAAGAAAATAGAGACAGTGAATAAGTGAACAAAAAGAATGAGAAGTAGTGAGATCAAGGATGGTGAAAAGGAAGAAGTAGAGAATTTTGTGTGTGCATGTGCATAGAAGAGGGAGACTGAGAAATAAGAGAAAGAGGAGCAAAGCCATGTGCCTCACTAGCTGTGCTTCCTGGGGGTGTGCAACTGGTCTACTTCAATTGTTGGTGATGCAAGCGCTGCTGCTGGGACTAGACTTGATACTCTTACCTGTTTAACTGTAGTGTGTATTTGTAGAGGACGGCCAAGTGCTTTCATATAGCACTTCACTTGGCGTTTTTGTAAGCACTGTCTGTAGAAGTGTCACTTTCACCTAATTGAAAAGTACTCAATATTCCAACCCCAGAAGGATGGTTTAGTTTTGCCTTTATTAGAACACTTCACCTGCAGGTCACAGCAGATGTCTTCAGCAGACAACTCATTGAGCACTCTTGCAGGAGCACATCACCAGTAAGAGAGTCAACGCATCCTTGGAGTCTTAGTGGGGCTGTTGGCACGGCCCCTAAACTCACTGCTGCTTATGTCCTAGAGTTCAACAGTGAACCAAGCTAAGCATGTCCCTCCCCAAACTTTGGAGCAGACTAGGTTGTTTATAAAACATAATATATTCAATGAGTACTGTCACTTCTAAGGAGGTAGCACTGGCTGCCACTTTAAAGAGACTTTTAAGAGGACTGCAAGGGCACTTCTAAACACATTGGTAATACTTTAATGGGGTACGACCTGAATTTCTAATAAGGTTCTTAATAATGTTGGGTGATGCTTGTGGTTCTCATGCCAACCCCGGCAGTAAGTGACATTCAAGCTTCCCGCCTCACCTCACTATGTCTGGTCCACCTTCCTCACTCTCCAGCCTGCCAGAGCAAGAAAATAGCCAGAGATAATTTAAGAAATGAGCTATGTGGACAATTGCAAAGGCACCTACCTTCCAAGATCTCTTCTGATAAAATTCTCTCACTCTCTTTTTTCTCACCTCTGACTCTCCCCCTCTCTCTGTTAATCTCTGACTGTGTCTCTCTTTCTCTCTCAATGGTAAAAGCAGTGCATGGCGAGGGTGCAAGAAATAGGTACTTCAGGGTGAATGTCAGTTGTTTTGTTAGTTTCAAATGGTATGTTTTACGTGACATTGTCACCTAACTATAACATCCAGTGAATTTCTAAGGTTTTGTTAATGTAAATTTATATATTCTGACAATTCCCAACTATAATGTCACTTTAAACTGTTTTTTTTCAGTGAATTTCTAGGGTTTTTGTAACATAAATAAGATGTCCATCGTAATGCATAGCAGGGGGACTGAATGCAGGGTCTATTGTCATGCCCCCGTCTAAACTTGCTGCCCCTAACCCATCCTCCTCTTCGCCCTCCATTGTCCAAGCCCATACTCCTTTCACCATGTCCATTCCTGTGTGGCTGTTGTTCTGCCACTGCCCTTCCCATTTGCCCTACACAGTTAGCTTGCTGCCCCTACCCACTGCCCTCTGTTGTCCGAGTCCATGCACCTGCCCCTTCTCTCCTGCCCTGCATGGTCCGATGTTTCCTCACCGTCTGGTGTCTGATGTTTCCTCACTGTTCAGCGCAGTATACAATGCCATGCCCTTACACTTTTTTCTGTATGTTTGACATTTTAGCAGTGGAATTGCTGAGTTCAACTGCAAAGAAAGGTACATAGAAAAATGTCTTTCCCTACTACAAAACCCAAAGATCCAAAACAAAGATCAATATTGGATTTGTTTACTAAAAAAAAGCAGTACAGAAGAACGTCCTACAGGTTCTAATGAAGGCAAGAGAACAAAAGAGTTGTCTAATGCTGCTCTGTGTAGCAGTGAAGGCATATGCTCACACTCTTATCACATCCCTGAAACATCTGCTGCCATTGAGTGAGTGAGTGACATATTTATAAAGCGCACGAATGCCGAGACGTCTTGGCGCTAGGATTGATGCGTTGCAATTGCCCAGGCTCGACCGAAGCTTGAGGGGGGAAAAGCCAGGTCTTGACCATTTTCCTAAAGAGAAGCCTGTTGGATTGTAGCCTAATAGTAGTCGGTAGCTTGTTCCACAATTTGGCTGCTCAGTGAGATAGGAGTTTGCCTCCCCATCTGGCTTTTTGAATCTTGGGAACCTGTACTAGCCCTGTGTTGGCTGATCTGAGATTCCGCCGCGGGGAATACCAGAGAAATAGTTTCTGTATATCCATGGCTCCCCCACCATAAAGCGCCTTATGTACCAGACAGAGGGCTTTAAATTCTACACGCTGTTGGATTGGGAGCCAATGAAGCTGCCTGATGCTAGCGGAAATGGAGTGATATTTGGGAATATTAAGTAGTACTCGCGCCGCAGCATTCTGCAATGACTGCAGTTTGGCAGTCTGACACTTGTCAATTCCCAAAAATAATGCATTTCCATAATCAATTTTTGAGAGGATAAGAGCTCCTATTACCGTTTTCCTGAGGCCCACTGGAATAAAAGGCAGGATTTTACGCAGAATTTTCAATAGAAAGAAGCAAGAGGAGATCAGATGATTAATCTGTTTTGCAAAACTTAATTGGCTGTCAAATATTATTGCAAGATTTCTTGCCTTAGTAGATGGGACGGGGCAGTTACCTGCCTCAGATGGCCACCATGATTGACTCCATATAGATGGACCCTGCCCAAACTCCATGACCTCTGTTTTCTCTGTATTAAGCTTGAGAAAATGTAAGTTCATTCAGTCCATAATGGACTTCAGACAATTGTGGAAGCTAATGGCTGTAGCATCCATCCTCTGCGCGACAGATATAACTATCTGGGTGTCGTCCGCGTATGAGATCAGCGTAAAACCGTGATCTTTGATTAGTTTGGCCAGGGGGGTGACATAGATATTGAACAAGGTTGGTGATAGAGCTGAGCCTTGTGGAAGTTTTCTGATTTAAGATTAAGATTGTCCCAACAGATCCTCTGCTCCCTGGATGCCATGAAGGAGGAGAGTAGGGTTAGGGCCATCTCTTTAATACCTATTGCCTTCAGCCGCCGCATCAGTACCGCATGGTTAACGGTATCAAATGTTGCTGATAGGTCAAGTAGGATGAGGACGGCTCTTTCCCCCCCCCCATCCAGCTGTCTACAAATCTCCTCTGTGGCCATAATCAGGGCTGACTCTGTAGAGTGGCGAGGTCTGAAGCCATGTTGGCTGGAATCTAGGAGATTATTGCAATCTAAGTAGTCGGTTAGTTCCATGTTAATTGACTTTTCTAAGATTTTAGCTGGTCTTGGTAGACACGATATTGGACGATAGTGTTTCACCTCAGTGGGATCCAAGGCGGGTTTCTTCAAGATAGGCCTAATGGAAGCCTTTTTCCAGGACTGGGGGAAAGTCCCAGAACTGATAACCTCATTTAAGAGAGGGGCTAAATGTGCACTGATTTTTCCAGAGACCAGGTGCAAAATGGCAGGAGGACATGGATCAGTAGGAGAACCTGACTTGGTCAGTAATAACAGATCATTAACGTTAGAGTAGAGAACCTAGACAAGCTACTGAGGGTTGGGTTCTCCTCCATGGTATGCTCATTGTTTTCAATGGAATTGGCTAACGTCTTAAGGAGTTCGTTATAGACTGTCTGTACTTTAGTTTGAAAAAGATAGCAATCTTGTCACAGAAATTTTGGTCAGGTGTAAATTGGTTATCCTGCTTCCGTTTAGATAAAACAGTGACTGTTTTAAAAAGCTCCTTAAAGGAGTTTTTGGCCGCGTCTATTTTTGTAGTGAAAAAAACAGTTTTAGCTTTTTTGATAGCCTCCTTATATTCCTCCAGGACTAGATTGTAGGCCACTTTGCGTTCCTTACTGTAATCTATTCTCCATAATCGTTCGAATCGCCTACATTTGGATTTGAGATGTCTGAGATCTGCGTTATACCAAGGTGCGGACGCATGGCTTCTTCGCGATTTCTTTATTTCCGGAGCCAGCTGGTCTACTGATGACCTGATCCAGTCATCAAATCTCTTAGCTGCCAGATTGATGTCAGACATCTATGTTCCTCGCAAGGACTTCTTCTAATTCTCTTTTTTGTATTCTGTGCCAGGGTCGGGATTTAACGGGAGATGATCTATTCAGGTGGAGGCTGTTTTTCCTCGGGATTAGTACCTTAAAATGTACTGCTTTATGATCTGTCCATGGTAAGGGGAGAGTGTTAACCAACACAATGTTAGGATTATTAGTAAAAATGCCATCCAAAGTATGGCCAGCCTTATGCGTGGATTCAGAAACAAGTTGGGTCAAACCGTGGCCTGCAAGATTGTCCAGCAACATGGCAGTATCTGCATTGTTATTAGCTTCTAGGTAGAAATTAAAATCCCCCAGAATTATAAAGGTAGGAGATTCTAAACAAGATTCTAAAAGAGTTTGGAGCGAGTGGGTAAAAGTGGACCTTACCCCCAGTGGTCCATAAAGAAGTAAACCCGGGAAGGACAGAGAGTTGTTAATTTTAATATTAAAAATCAAGGCCTCCGCTTTCAATTGTTGGGTAGGCTCAATCTTAACATTAAAATGAGATCGATATAGTATGGCAATACCCCCCCTTTTTTCCTTTTTCTGTCTACGCAGGCTACTTGATATCCTGCTGGTAGGGCGATGTTCCAGTCAGGTTCAGATGCATCATTAGCTTATGTCTCCATTAGAAAAACTAGATCTGGATTTGAGAGCTGCATCATGCATTCAAATTCGTATTTATGCTTTATCAGGGATCTGGTATTCAGCAAAATACACTGTATTGGATCTGCAGAAAAGCACTGAGGGGTGTTTCCACCTATAAGGATGTCCGTTTTCCTGGTATCTAAGTAAATTAGAGGCGATAGGGTGGCTCCTAGCTCTTCAGCTCTATCATGACTATTTCTTATTGCAGGAGATGAAATTGTACAATTATTGTCTTCACAACTTGTGTGTTTACTAAGTGAGTCCATAACCGTAAGGCCACAGGAATTGCATTTAGTTGGCCCTTTGTTCCCATACTCTATCAGTATGGTCGGGTTATAATACTCACCGGTTTTGTACTTGATTAGCTGGTCCCTTGTGTAGATTTGGTGGGAAAAATGGGCAGGGGTCCTGGCGCTGGACGCGCTCCGGGCGCCGACGGGCTTGCCTTTGGCGTGCCTTCGGCGCGCCGGCGGCACGTCCGCTGCGCGGTCGCGCCAGCGTGTGTTTCATGTGTTTTAAGGTCCACGAGCAAGAACAACTAGTGCGCCGACCTTTGTCCAAGCGGGCCCGCTCTTACATACGGGCACCGCGGTCGGGCACGAAGCAAGTTGGTAAAGGTGGTTTAAAAATGGTTAAAAGCAGATAAAATACAACCAAAGCGCAAGGTGCGGGCTAAGAACAAATATACTGAATTCTTTAACCTAGTATAGATCGGGCTCATGAGGCAGCGTTCCTAAGGAACTAAGCACGTCACACGCTGCGCGGTCGCGCCAGCGTGTGTTTTAAGGTCTACGAGCAACAACAACTAGTGCGCCGACCTTTGTCCAAGCGGGCCCGCTCTTACATACGGGCACCGCGGTCGGGCACGAAGCAAGTTGGTAAAGGTGGTTTAAAAATGGTTAAAAGCAGATAAAATACAAACAAAGTGCAAGGTGCGGGCTAAGAACAAATATACTGAATTCTTTAACCTAGTATAGATCGGGCTCACGAGGCAGCGTTACTAAGGCACTGAGCACGTCACACAGCGGCTTCTCCCTCAGCTGATAGTTCTGCCATTGTTGACATTACTGATATTTCTTCACGTGCTGACCGTGCTGAGATTTCATTTCACACTGAGGTTAAAGATTCATCTTCTTATGCATGCAGCTTAGACAACAGTACTTTCCTGGCTGGCCTTGCTGACTGTTTATCATCCTGTGATGATAATACAGACAGCTCTTTTTTAGGAGTGACATAATAGAGGCACCTCAAACAAATAAACTAGTCAGACACCAACATCGAAATCCCACCCTGCAAGTGAATTCTTGGCAGTCGACTTGTCACTGAATCATTATAGCTACCCAGTGCAACCAAAACTTCAAACATTCCCCTTAACTGCATGCTGTAGGTTTAATGGGGATTACAAAACCCATCCTTGGGTAGAGTATTCAGTCATTAAATATGCTGTTTAATGTTTTGCATGCAGGCATTTTAGTGCTGGTTCTGTGGGAGGAAAAGGATGTGAACCTGGCAATGGTGCATTCGTTGATATTAACTTCAGTAACTGGGAAAACCTGTCAGGATCTCACCTGTATTTCCACAGGAACGCCATGAAACTGAAGAATGGTCCGCAACGTCCCTGAACCACCTATCACGCCTATTTCAGAAGTAAGCAATAAGAGGTGATCCGGGGAAGAAGGGAAACAAAACAAGGAAAGGAGGGGAAAACAATCCTTCGTCACTATCCAGCAGCGGCAGGAGTGCGTCAAGTAAAACAAAGCTGTGAATAAGAAGGAATACACATTAGGCTATAACAAAGCACACCTTCTTTTCTACTCTTTGTGTAAGTTCCGCTTTTACCTAAAACATCCCTTCTTCTATCACAGGAAGTAGAGAAGTATCGTGGTGCCCCAACATCTATGTACTGCTGCAAAGGTAAGACAGTTATATAATATACACGAGAGTATCACCAGAGACTGTAATTCAAGTAAGTGCACCTTGCTCACCTTTTTAATAGACCTTACTTCAAGTTAAACTTCTTGTGGAAATATGTACTTGAACATAACAATTGTTTTCCCCCTTTTAGGAGAATCTCTCCAATACTTCCTTTGAGGACTATCAGGACCTTCGAGAGAGTGAGCAACTCTAGGAGAGTTCCGGTCCCCACATCAGGTAAGCGAGAGGAATATAAATAACAAAACGATAGAAAGTAAATGGCAGCGCTTCGGCGCTGTTACCGTAACCACGGTGAGAGAGTGTTCTAAGAGTCCGCCTTGTTGTCTCCTTGTAGGGTTTCCAGGAGCCAGACAGAAGAGCCGGTGCGGTTTGACTGACAGGGAGAGAGGAGATCGAGAATCCAGGCGGGAAAGGAGCAGGTAAGAGATTTGATCTCTTTTGTAGTGCAGGAGTATCCAGGAGCCCGGCAGGAGCGGAGTCAAAGAAGAAGCGAACCACCGGGATCGTCAGACGCGACGCGGAAGTGAGGGACTGCGACGCACCGGAAAAGGAGTGAGCGAGTACACGAGAGCCGGAATCAACAGACGCGAAGCGCGGTTGCACGGAAGGAGCCGGTATTTATGCTGCCTGCGCATGCGCGTCCACCAACTAGCAGCCATGATTGTAGTTCAGGGGCCCCCGGACCGGCAAGCGTGACAAAACCTTACTCGTTCTTTATCCAAACATTCACATTCAGAAGCATAAATCATCAGTTATTGCTTGGACTAAAAGATTACAGCAGTCTACAAACAATCAGCAGTCAGTTTCTTCCATGATAGTAAGAGATGCGGAGCAAGAAATGGAGGAGAACAGACATGTGGAACAGCTGCTTAAGGTAGCAAGTTTCTTGGGTCGTCAAGGGCTTGCATTCCATGCCACAGATGAAACTGAGCATTCTCACAATAGGGGACATTTCATTGAATTATTAGAGATGATTTCTGATAAAGATGAGCGGTTAAAATAAAAATGTCCACGGGGGTATGGGCAATATACCTCTACCGATTACCAAAATGACATATCTTTGGTGGCAGCGATTGTCCGAGAGTGTACTGTCAAAGAAGTGACAAAATATTTTCTGGTGCTGGTTGATGAAACCAAAGATGTCTCACATGCAGAGCAATTGAGTTTTATTATACGCTTTGCTGATGGTGATGGAAATGTTCAGGAGAATGCACTAGGGTGTTACCATATGGAGAAGTTAGATGCCTCCAGCCTTGCTGCAGCCATTGCTGAAGCAGTACAGAAAGCTAAACTCGACTGGAAGAAATGTGTTACACAGTGCTATGATGGAGCATCCATTATAAGTGGCTGTTTTAATGGTGCCCAAGCAAAACTAAGAGAGATTGCATCACAAGCAATTTATATACACTGTCATGCCCATCGCCTAAACCTTGCGTTAGTGTAAACAGTAACTAACATACAACCAGTAAAACATATGTTTTTAACATAGCAAGCAGTTTATACTTTCCTTTCATAAAGTTCATTAAGGCATGAACTCTGTAATAGCTCAGAAAGACAGTAATCTGTATGTAAGGGAACTAGAAAGATTCTCAGGTACAAGGTGGTTTTGCTGGTACTCCTCAGTTAGAAAAGTACAGATGCGATTTGAGTCTATTATAGTTATTTTCCATATAATAAAATCATGACAACGTGATAAGGAGGCTAGTTCAGAAGCCAAAGGACTTCTTAAGAACATTGAAAACTTTGGTTTCTTGCTTACATTACAGTGTATGGAACTCATTCTACGAAAGATTCACAGACTATCAGAAGTACTACAGAGCAAAGACCTTGACTTGCCGAGAGAATGTGATCTAATAAAGTCAACAAGAAGTGATTAAGGGAAACTCCATCAAAACAGTCAGTGGACCGAATTGTTAAGTAAGGCTAAGGACTTAGAAGAGGAGTGTGGAATTGAGATTCAAGAAAAATCCAATCCAAGGGCTCCACCTTTGAGACACCATAAATTGAGTAACAAACTGACAGATTATTTTTTCAGTACCTCTGTAGGGAAAGATCCAGCCATTTTGATGTCTCAGAAAGTCAAACTCCACTGTCTGAGCGCTTAAAACAGGAAGTTTATTTCTCTACTTTGGATAGATTTGTAAATGAGTTTGATGCTCGATTTGTCTGCTGTCAGAATGTTCAATCCAAAAGCTGCAACAAGCTATTGTTGATAAATATCCAGAGGCTGCAGTAGACCGAAGTCTTCAACAACCCGAACTGGAATCTGCAAATTCGTATCTTTCAGACAAGAATGTACCAGGTATTCACTCTGTCAGGCAGCATCTCGTTTATCCAGGAGTCTTTCCTCAGGTTTTGAATCTTTTACATCTAGTTCTTACATTACCTATTAGTACTGCTACAAATGGGAGATTCTTCTCCTGTATGAAAAAGGGTAAAAAATCATTTGAGCAATAAATGTGGAGCCAAGAGACTCAATGATTTATTGATAATGGCTTGTGAACCTAATAAGGTTACGCAGCTAAATTTGAATGAAGCCATCGACAGAATTACTGACATGCGCCACCGGAGGTATCCTCTTAACAAAGGAGCTGGTCCTTTCCCTCATTCAGAGAAACAGACTCAGAGAAGCAGACTCACACTTTGCCAGGCAAACAACAGTTACTCCTCAATCAGTCTGTATTCCCCTTGGTCTATGCCACCTGACGAAATCTGCCAGTGATCACAAGAAAATATCCTCTGCAGGAGCACGAAGACAGCAGCTACTACACAGACATGCAGTATCAGCCTTCTCCTGATGGCCAGGCAAACAACAGTTACTCCTCAACCAGTCTATATTCCCCTTGAGGCCTATGCCACCTGATCGCAGAAATCAGTAACCTATGCAGGGACAAGTAAAGAGCAGCCACCACGCTTCTAAGCACTATTGGCAAAGCACCAACTTGTCCATTTAGTTTCTTTCTTTCACAGTGGATATACAAGCCTCATCACATCTCCCTCTCTCTCTCTCTCTCTCTGTCTCCCTCTCTCTCGGTCTCCCTCTCTCGCTGTCTCCCTCTCTCGCTGTCTCCCTCTCTCGCTGTCTCCCTCTCTCGCTGTCTCCCTCTCTCGCTGTCTCCCTCTCTCGCTGTCTCCCTCTCTCGCTGTCTCCCTCTCTCGCTGTCTCCCTCTCTCGCTGTCTCCCTCTCTCGCTGTCTCCCTCTCTCGCTGTCTCCCTCTCTCGCTGTCTCCCTCTCTCGCTGTCTCCCTCTCTCGCTGTCTCCCTCTCTCGCTGTCTCCCTCTCTCGCTGTCTCCCTCTCTCGCTGTCTCCCTCTCTCTCTGTCTCCCTCTCTCTCTGTCTCCCTCTCTCTCTGTCTCCCTCTCTCTCTGTCTCCCTCTCTCTCTGTCTCCCTCTCTCTCAGTCTCCCTCTCTCTCAGTCTCCCTCTCTCTCAGTCTCCCTCTCTCTCAGTCTCCCTCTCTCTCAGTCTCCCTCTCTCTCAGTCTCCCTCCCAGGCCGGAGCTCCCTGGCCTTGGCTCAACTCTCTGACTACAGGCTGGCGGGAAACATCACATCACAGGCTCTTAACGCACACTTCACCCGGCTCTCACTCCCTGCTGCCCTCTGTCACCTTACCCGGCTCTCACTCCCTGCTGCCCTCCGTCACCTCACCCGGCTCTCACTCCCTGCCCTCTGCCACCTCACCCGGCTCTCACTCCCAGCCCTCTGTCACCTCACCCGGCTCTCACTCCCTGCTGCCCTCCGTCACCTCACCCGGCTCTCACTCCCTGCTGCCCTCCGTCACCTCACCCGGCTCTCACACCCTGCTGTCCTCTGTCACCTCACCCCGCGTGTGTGGCAGCCCGGGCTGAGACAGCTTCCCGGGCACACACACAGTCGCACCCGAGTACTTCACAGGTCTTTAAAAGACCATTTGCATGATAACGAGGCTTTGTTGCATTTTCGCTCTTCTTAGCGCCCCTGCAGCTCCACTCGGACTATCGCTGGAATCGCCCGGCCCCCATTGAGCAGAGTCTGTGTTTGCTGACACTTTGTAAAAAAAAAACAAAAAAAAAACACGGGTATTGATGTCAGCAAGGTCCGCGGGCCGCCAAGGAAGGCTTGCCTGGCTGCTGGCGGCCCGCGGGCCGTACTATGAGTACTTGTGTCCTAGACAAACATTATTCTTGGGAAATCCAACAAGCAGATGTTTTGACACTGCACGTTTGACGATGGCGAAAAGATACAACCAGGGCTCTCCCCACTGTTGGAAGGTGTCGTACGTCACCTTCAAATGCAACAGCCATTTGTGATTTACCAGCTGCCAGAATCTGAGCTCTTTCACCCTGACATTTAAGGGTGCCGCCAGGTGGTTTGAAATCAGAGACACCCTGACTCTCCAGCCAACTCCAGAGGTATCACATGGTGGTGGTGTAGTCGGTGAGAACCTGCACCAGCCTTCCCTTGAGGGACAGCATGAAGGCTCTTTGTCGTTATCACCTAGGGGCGGTAAACTCTGATCATCTTAGGGGCGATCTGTGGGAGGCGCGGTATTTTGTCTGAATCTGACTGTATGGGAATGAGATGTATCAAAATGAAGTGGGGAAATGATTTTGTTCAGGGCAGAGACGAGTTAGGCTAGGTGTTTGACATCGGTGTCGGCAAAGGGTCCCCCTCTGGCACTGCCAGGACCGAAGTCGAAGGGCTCAGGCCTTGGAGCTAGAATGGAAGTCGGCACTCGAGTCGGTGCGGAACCTGAGGTAGGTGCAAGAGGCACAGAAGGCGCCATGGACAACTTCGAGCCCAAACACCAAAGAGACACATCATGTGGGTCGGTCATTGACATCTGTTTCCGAGTCATGGCATGGTTTGAACTCTGTAGTTTTAGGTAGGGGAATTCTTCCCTTGCACACTGGATTTCAATTTTCAAACATTTATCAATTTGATAAAAAAAGGGGCGAAGGCGCAGAAAGAAAGGAACTGGCATCAGCAAGCAGTGGAGGCGCTTATATGTGTCTCTAGTCTGTCACTTCGGAGCGAAATGAAGTCAACACAGAGCCAAACAGTGCCACATAGTGGCATGCTGGAGCACTGCTTTGAAAGCTTCTGGATTTTGTCTGGCACATGGCAATATTCTAAAGGTAAAGAATCTGTTGTTAGATGTCTCAATCAGAACAAACAAACAATTGTGAGCTCTTATTGTTGGAGGTTCATGAGGATGTAAATTGGGTATGCAAACAAGTTTTATACTTTTCACTGGATAGCCCCTTCTGTAGAGGCATACCAGGTTCATCATGGCAGTATAAATTTCAACAGTATTCTTAAAACATATTATACATTGATATCAACCACCACCCAAGATGTCTCCACAGTAGTAGCAGCACGATTCATCTGGCGCCAAACTAGAAGGGGCGTGATCAAAGGTCAATCTACTCTTTAGTTCCCAAGATTGTCAATCTAAGAATTATCTGGGTTACTTCACTCTTTGGATCTCCACAGATTTTACATTACCTCAAAACTCAGAGTCACACACTGCAACTGGTATGGACATGGCTAGGTAGGCTGTCAGTAAGACCTTAAGAGAGGCCCCTTGATAAGTCCATGAAAGGGATCTCAGATAAGTTGAGATGTGTGTTGAGAACAATGAATTTGTACACACCTTTTATTGGAGTCGCGTAGGAGTCAAAATAGATGCTGCTTGCTAGAGACATCTCACTGCTCATATGTCTATGTTTTGTACAGCTCTAACCAGCACTACTGTATGGAAAACTAAAAAGGGATCACTAACTCATAGGGTAAAGAGGACTGGGCAAGGCTCAAGGCTGATAAACCTTCTCATCACTTTGAACTTTTCAGTGTTTTCATAAAAGGAACTCTCCCTCTCCTTTTAAGATATAGACACTGCAACTTTGCTGTAATTTAGGCTTCATGCCCGGACAGACTGGTAATGCTACAGATGAGACCTCTGAATCACATTAAATATTGTGCGAAGATCAAAACAAGTATAAATAGACAACATATTTGTATTTCAATCTTACTACTGTGTTTCAGAAACAAAAATCAACATTATCTTGATTACTCTATGATAATACATTTCTTCAGCCTCTTGAAATCATGACTGACTGAAAGCCAGGATTCATAGGTAACATTCACACTAGAAGTGGGTTAGCAGAGGAGAATGGATGATGATATAAAACAAAATTGTTGGCTGTGGGTCAATATCAAATAAAACCTCATAATGGACAAGTAATGGTCACTTAATTGTAATCCTATTTCTGCATCAAGCAAATGTCTTGAATGCATAAGCAACTCCCACAAACCCCTCAAACCAGGAGCATATTTAGGACTGGTTTTAGATCCTCAATCTGATCTTCCTGTCAAAAGCAACTGCCCTAACAGACACTGTAAAGCCTGCTGGTGGACTTCATCTCCTTAAAAATTCTCTCTTTCAAGAGTTGTGCCTATCCGAATAATTTCATGCCTAATTTTACCTTTTTTAAGGGAATTTCATTGGAATCCTCCCATCAAACTTACTTCTAGTGCGAAAATGTGACTTTAATTGGATTTAATCAAACAGAAATGCAGATGTTAGTCATGTTTTTTCAATTGAGTTACAGGTTCCTCCACATAGGTGAAATATTCTAAGGTTTATGAATAACAAAGATTCTAATTCCCAATAAACAGATTTCCTTACAGTGCTGTTAAGGAGAAGTGCATAAGATGGGGCAGGTCAAGGAACAAATATGTAGAGAAAAGTGTAACGCTACATCAGGGCTGAGAATGTTTGTCGGTAGGTTTAAAGTGACGGGTAAAAGAATATGAATCGAGACAGTTAGTAATTTGAGTAGGAAGTAGGATAAAGACACATCAGGCCTTTAGCTATGATCATAAACCTCCATGACCTCAGTGCAGACACCTTGTATATATTTCTCAAAGTCAGTAAGGAATCAATTGGTTCTACAAATTTTCCAACCTGCCTCATTCTGACTCATCTTCTATTGGCTACCATCTCCAAGCCCTAAGTCTTCCCCATCTTGCACCGCTACCTTCCTCAGTACAGCAAGAAGATCAGAAGAAGGTAGACAGAAGAAAAATTACCAAAATGTTCAAAACCTCAACGACCGCAGACTACAAAGTGAGCATATATTGCCAGAAAATGGTTTTTAAAATAATACACTTGAGAGGAAAGGATTCAAGAGGAACGTACACAAGTCCTTCACTAAAATGAAGACAAACGTATGAGACTGGTTTTTACTGGAAGCGATGTGGTAAAAACATTAATTCAAAGGCTCTGGGCTGACTGAGCCGAGTAAAAACATTGCAAGGCCAAAGACAGACCTCCAAATTCAGATACAATGGGCTTTTGGTCATTCTGTGTGTGGATGGGTACCAATATAAGCTACAATTCTAGGCAGCTAAGGTTACATTCAGAATAAGGAAGCACAATGGAATCCCAAAATGATAACTAGTAAAGACGTAGCATGATGGTGATGATGATGATGGAATCATAGGTGAAGAGGACTAGAAGTTCTCGACTATCTGGGTTGTTGAAGTCAAGCTGCACTCTACTCAGGTAGCACATGGGTGTATTTTGTAGCGCATAGCCATTGATGGGGAATTAGGGTGACTCCCTGTTCAGTCTCGCATTGGACTCCAATTTGTGTGCAGTTATATAATTGCTTTTTTAATCTCACATTGATTTTTGTCTGTCTGTCGGGTCAGTGTTGAGTAATGTGGAATTATTAACAGTTGAGTTTGGTATTCTGCATGCTCTTGTATAGATATCATAAAACCGATAAATAACTACCCTTTTTGGCTAAGATGTCGGAAAGAAAGAAGAGGGGGGAAAAAAGAGGAGCAGGCCAAAAAAACTTTCGACTGCTATAAGACCTTGGGATGAAAAGCAGCTTCCCTAAAGGTATGTATTTACAGGCTGGTGTGAGCCAAGCACATCAAGTCAAAAATACTTTAACACAGCCCCTTCCCTGTGCATTTAACATCCAGAGGTGTCTTTGCATTAAATCAGAAGCAAAGCTCATTTACGTCTTAAGCAGCATCATTTGAATTCCTTCTACAGGTGTCTGAGTACTGAGATTACATTATTTCACTGCATCAATTACAATTATAAAATTGATCACTTGACATTATACGGAACCAATTACAATCAGACTCTGACACAAAATAAGCAACAGGGATTCATCTCAAGAGACTTCGAATCAAAAACATTTCACAAGAAGTCGATGTTTTACACAACAACAACAAAGCAATTCTGCAGCACAGGCATTACATTAAAAAGAACCGGGGTTGTATCAAACCACTGCAGCATTTCAAACAGAAGATGAAGTTTGAATGGTTACCAAAATTAGCACTTGATATTGACTGTCACCTTAAAACAAAAAAATCTTAACAACTACATGATGAAGCAGGGATACATCGAGTCTAGCTGCTAGCAAGTGGTGTCCTAGGTGAATCATGTAACCAGTGCCACAATTTTATTTCTTTCGGCTCGATGACTGTTTGCCTATATGGACAGGCTGCCCCTGGAAGGGAGCTAACAACCAGAAAGAGAGCTAATATACCCTCACGTTGAATTTCTATACGTATGGTTAAAATTTAAATGTTTTATAACCAAACAATATATTGTTTAAGTCCTTCATAGTCTGAATCTTCTGATGTCAAGTTGGCAAAGTGCTCCAAAGAGCCCTCTTTTACCTTCAGTGTGACTTGTTGAAAACTTAACATGCGGGTTTGTGCGTGTGTGGGTGCCTGTGTGTAAGAGAAAGTTTGAAAGTAAGAGTTATGGATCAGTTACCAGTAATAGTCTTTAGTCTAAATCCTACTCTAACACAGTTTAAGAGCGATCAGACCCTTGTCTGTAATGACAAAATATATTTTTTCAAAAAAATATTTTGTCTTCTAACTCCTCCTCTTCCTGTGGAGGTAGCCTATCTTATGTAGACTACTGCATCAGTACTACTCACCAAATTCAGATGGGACTTTCAGTACCGGGTTGGAGCAAATCAGGACTTTACTGAGGGACAGTGGAGCACAGGTAACATGTACATATTAAGGCTATTACCCATTCAAGAAACTTCTTTCTGTCTGTCTTTGCGGTACACGGATAGAGGAGGCAGTAATCGGGAACTTGATAACTGTCACGAAAAAGAGTGCCCGATGCTGCGCTCATGCACTCTTAATATAACAACATACAATTTACAAAACAGCGGATCTGGTATCCACTGTGTCAAATGTGATCAGGGGAGACCCACGTCGGTGCCTGAGTAATAGAAAGATTATGTTCGGGCTACACGAGTTATTTAACTAATCCGTCATCAAGATGGTGCTTTTTCTCTCTATTGTTTTCCACCTTGCAGTGTGTGGTCTCACGCTTTCCAGCAGAAATTCGAAACCCTGTCAGAAGAAATCTTGTCTGTTGCAAGTTCTGCTCACCAGTGAGAAACTGTTCAACATTCGTATATGAACAAGAATCCTCATCAAAAATCTTTATTCGGTTTGTATAAACCATAAAAGAACACAATCAATAAAATCCATCCATATATCATAAATATATCACAGCCATTAAAAAGATAAAAACTAAATAAATATAATCAACAGAATTTAAAATTTCCGACACAGAATTTGATAAAGTGACATGTGCGTCAAAGTATCATTTCCCTATCACGTTTCTCAGTCTGACTGCAGCCGATATGCACTTCTGTACCATCATGCAAGCAAATAGAATCCGATTGTAACAATTGCAAGAAATACAAGGCTGGTATACAGCTTCTAATATTCAAAGACTTCATCAATAGTATAATATATTGTTTCCTAGGCACGCATGGCATACAGCTGACAGAAGAAAAAGAAATGAAGCATAGATTGAATAGACTTCGAATCACATGGACATGGCTCCAGGCCTAAATAGTATATTTGTATGGGATATGAAATTAAAAGATGTGCTATGTTAAATCTGAATCTGAGCAAATAAAAACACTGACAGCGATGCAGTTAAGAGTTCAGGTAAGGCGCCATACGGTCAGTCGTTACTAATAAATGATGCGCAGTCGCACTCTTTTTACTAAACTCTTGACTTTTCCCTTCTCCTTCCTTGCACAGAAAGAAACTCCTTTGCTTTTAAACATTTTTGGGATAGGGTGCCCGGTTCGGGTGGCCTATAAAAATATTCCGACCTCCCAAGCAGAGTAAATTGTTCCTTAATGTACCTCAGCCATGGTATACAGTGAGCATGATCTAACTGTAAACAGTCAGTTATGTCCTGATTCAGAAGAGTTTCCTGCTTGGACCAGATAGAGTGCCACAACAGGAGAGGTGCTAACTTTACAAGGTCCTCTACTCAATCCGGGGAAATCCAAACTATTCCCCATGGGGAACCTAATAGGGAAAAATGAGAACGACCTGCCCAACGTGGGGATGAGGTGGGTATTACATGGAGTAAGGTACTTAGGGATTAGACTAACGCATACAAACACGGCATATCTGGACAATAACATAGGAAAGAGTGTGGAAGGTATTAAAAAAAATCGGTTGCATTCTGGACGGAGCTGCCACTGTCTCCAATGGGTAGAGTAGCATTGACAAAAATGGTCATCCTACCGCGATGTCTATATACCCTACAACATTCCATATATAGAGTCCCGCACAAGTATTTTTCTCAACTTGAAAGTTTGATAGTGGAACTGATGTGGGGATAAAAAAGGAAGAGGATAAAGCTGAGCACCTTGCAGAGGGGGTGGGGGCAGGGGGTCTGGAGGTCCCGCGATTAGAATTTTACTACATGGCCACACAACTCCAACACACGGTTTACTGGTTTCGATGAACAGGACAATTGGGAGAAGCGGCTACTGGCGGGCACGTATGAAGGAATTCCCCTCCCTGAGCTTTTCATGCTGGGATCCAGAGTACCTAAATCTTTTCCATATATAATAAGACATGTCGCTTCGGTTTGGGAAATAGCGGTACAGAAGGTAGTTAAGAGAGCGCCCTACGCCCCAGAGACACCACTATGGGTAGTAAAACCCTTCAAGCTGATAGGGCAAACAATGAACATTAATAAGTGGAAGGAGGGTGGCTGCCAAACGATGGTGAATTTATACATCGCTGAGCGGTTCATGACGAGAGAGGAAGCAGAGAATACATTTCAACTAGGCAGGGGGCAATTCATGCAATATGCGAAGATTTCTGCGGTGGCCAGGGAATTGTGGCCGGCATTCCCGCAGGAACCGCCAGTTACAACAGTACTGCAGATGATAACCACTTTGGCAGGGGGACGAAGACTGGTCTCACATATAAACAGAGCACTCCGGGAGGATCTCCCTATTAATCCCCTCCCAATACACACAAAATCGGACGATGTACTGGACGAGCCCCTTACAGTAATAGAATGGAAGAAAGTACATGAAGGGGTCAAACAGATAAGCTCCAACACAAGGTTCAAACTAACACAATATAATGTAATACATCAGGCATATTTAACTCCTCGAGTACTCCATAAAATATACCCGGAACGTGCAGACCATTGTCCCAGATGTAGGCACTCAGATGCACACTTCGTTCACATGGTATTGGGGGAAAGTGATAGACAACCTGCAGACTGTCACAGGATGGACAATACCAGCCACTGTCAAAGGGGTGGTGCTGGGGCTTTTTCTCATGCCAAAAACCAAAAAAACTCACTAGAAAATTCATTCAACTGGGCTTAGTATTAGCAAAAAGAAGAATAGCAATCCGATGGTTGAGTCCAGATCCCCCCACGGTTGAGAGGTGGGCCAGGGACATGCGGGAGTGGGCCACTGCAGAATTAGTTCGAATGAAAAAAGTCAGAAGTGACGACAAACTTGAAGAAGATGCGAGGGCCTGGTACTTAATGATAAAAGACCCCCCGGAGGGGGAAGTAGACCCATTGCAGTCGAATCAGGAAAGAAGTGATACATCAGCGACGCCCGAGGTCTCTCCCGTACCAGATAACAGCATAGAATGATGAGGTATACATCAAGGAGATAGCTGTCTAGTTCCCGGGAAAGCATAGCATCTCATGACCTTTTTGGGGGGGAGGGGGGATAAGTTAAAAGTTATTGTAATTCACAGTTGAAAACAGGACAGTGATATATGCAATTTGTGTAATATAAATTGGAACAGAAGGAGAAGTAAATAATAGCCTATGACAAGTGAAATGGTATCTCCGCCGAACAGAAGTAAGAATTATGTAAATTGATGTGATACACCTGTATGAAGATGTACTGTTATTACGCAAATGCCAATAAAATTTAAAAAAATAAAAACTTTACAAGGTCCTCTAGATAAGATAAACCTAATTCAACATCAGAAGCATAAGTGGGTACGCTAGTGGGAACGGATAATAATCTCTTCAAAAAAACATTCTCACTAACCTGTAGTCACAAAATATTAGCGTACCCCCAAATTCCTGCTCCGTACATACATACGGGGCAACAACAGGCCTTATAGATATTAATCATGACGTCCAAGGGTTTTGATCCGAGTTTTCACGCAAACCTAAGGATTGCTTCAATCGTCTTATCAAATGGAGACCTTTTAACCCTCAGATAATGTAACCAATAGCATTTGGGGTCAAAAGGTACCCCCAAGTATGTGAATGACAGGACATTTAAAAGTTTAATTCCATTAATGAACTGTGATTACAGATTACTCGGGGGACGCCCATAAACAATTGTGTGTGACTTTGCAGTGTTAGTCAAGAGGCCAAGATTACTCATAAATGCTACAAAGCTATTTAGCAGCTTCTGCATCCCACAGCTGTTCTTGAAATTAAAACACAGTCATCCACGTATAGCAATATGGGAACACTTCTAGACCCCACTGAGGGTGGGGTCTAGAAGTATTCCTGCCCATCTGCCTCCACAAGTGATAGGCTTACGTCCAGATCATTAATGTACAAGCAGAAATAAAGGGGGCGAGTACGCACTCCTAGATTAATCCTGATTGGGGGGGGGGGGTGCATTCACTATAAGTCCCATACCTGATGCAACCTGTCACCTCTTCATGTAGTATAGCTAAAACTAGACCAGTGGAGCCTCTTCTCCCATTTCTAACATTTGTGCCCGAGTTGCCCTCTTAACACAATCAAGTGCTGAACTCAAATCCATGAACGCTAAGTGCTTGCAGCAAGTTTTGGCCAACGTATATTTATTGATAATTAGATGCAAGTTCAAGCACTGGTCAATGGTTCCAAGGTCCTTCCTAAAGCCATACTGGACTGCTGAGAAAATGCCCTTTTCAGCAACCCAATCTTCTAGCTGATCCAAAAGGATTTTACCAAGTATTTTGGCTGTGGAATCGATCAGGGAAATGGGTTGGTAGCACTGAGGGTCAGCTCTATCGCCCTTCTTAAAAATCAGTACCATGATAGAATTCGCCCAAGTCTTGGGCGGGCTTATGACCATTGTTCTTCTTAGGACATTTACAATTAGAGGGGGTCATAGGCCTGCATAATCATTAAAAAGGTCAACTGGTACCCCATCTGGGCCAGGGGCCTCGTTTCTGGCACTACGTTTTAATGCAGAGTTGACCTCCCATAAAGGGATCAGAGCCAGCTATGAAGTGCCGGGTTGCAGAACATCCCCATGGAATCAGAATAATTATCTGCGATCAAGCTACTATCACAAACCATGGAGTAGTGCTCCAACCACTTATATTGTGGGATGGTGACATCCGAGATTGTATTGTGGGCGTCTCCAAAGAAAGGAGCATTAACTGTATTCCAGAAGAGACGATGTCACTCTTCGTGCTGGCCACATGGAGCTGTTCCCATGCGTCCTGCCTTACAGCTAACTTTCATTTACTAATTGCCTGTTTATACAGCACAGCTTCAATTCCCCTACCTCCCTAGTTACCTTCTTAAGGGCTGAAATTAGATTTCTATGGGCCATTGAACAGGTGCCATCAAACCACTTCTGGGGGAGGGGGATCCCTATGTGAGTTCACAGATATCAGTATTTCAGTTACAGTACTACATATCTCATTGGACGAATTCAGAGTACAGACCGGGTCCATTTCCTCTTGTAAACATGTCAGCAGCTGGTTCCCAGTTTTAGCTAGAAAGTCGGTTAGAAAAGCCTTTGGGTCCACTGTTGTCCATTTGCGGCGTATGCCTTTGTTGCGATTGGCTTCTATAGGTAACATAGCGAGGGCAGGGCAGAACTGAGCTTTGCCCACAGAAAAAGAAAAAGTCGATGGTTTGTGGTCACTCACACAGTTGTCTATAATCGCAAAGTCAACAACCTTAGGACTATATATATTCTGAAAAAAGGAAAAAATGTATTCAGCTCCCAGACACTTTGCCATGAAAAGTGGTCTATTTACATGAAGGGGTAACAGTAGAATCTAGAGCTAATAAATGCGAATGCTTACTACTCAATTAATTGAGGGTGACGCCACAAGCACTATGCTCAAAATGAGTAGTCTTCACAATCGCTTCCGAGGGCACCACAGACAGAGGTGCTAGAGATAGAACAGAGCCTACAATTAAAATCCCACCTCCCTCAAATGACCGCAAACTCCCCTTTAAGGCTGTTCACAATCTTAACAAGAGCTTGGTCAAGGGAATCCATTATATCCGTGTTAGCAGAGGTAAAATTATTATGAGAAAAATTGATAATAAATGTCCCCTTGGTATCCAACGATAGGCATGTAATCTGAAAATGAGGTGAATCAAGATTGGCTTTAAGAATCTTAGCATCAAGTATAGTGGAAATCAGAGTTAGTAAACTACCCCTGTGATGGCCCATTCTGGAATAAATTGCCAGAGTGGATACAGAGACAAACCTATCGTTAAATATTGCATTACATGTCCACGTCTCTTGAAAGCAGATAATGTGGTGGTTCCTAATAAGATCAAGCCAGTCTACGGTGTTAAGCTTGTTTGGTAACCCAGCCCCATTTCCAAATAGACAAACCAGATCGGTCATGGGTTCAGCATTCAGAGAGTTAAAGGATACATTGGATCTAATATGTGCAGCTGAATCCCCAGGTGATGCATGTAATCACTCTTATCCATAATATAGGAAGTGTAAACATCGCCCTGAGAAGTATATACATTACCCTGGGAAGATACTGACACAGCTAGCGACCCAGGGGTCTGTCTCAATGCAACAGGAGAACTAGAAACCGAGTCAGCCCTGACGACACAAATACCCGAATAGTCCAGTGTAAAACTCTACCCATTAAGTTCCATGGATGTTGGCTCTTGTGCCCATCAAAGATGACATACTAAGGAGTCAATCAACCTGTTCAAGCAGGGTGAAGCGATTATGGGTTGGGATTGTGAGTAAGGTACTCCAAGATGCTGGGGGCCTGTTCTATCTCAGAAGAGTCACATAATGAGGGTTATAAAAGTAGCCCAAGGGAAGCACTTTACTGCTGGTATAGAAGGATTCTTCAAAGGACAGCTTATTTAATAAGTGGCCTACCATGTTTGTGTCCCTAAAGTTAATGACCACGCAGTCCCCGACTTCCCTTTCAGGTCTGCATCCTATCAAACTAACTCTTTGGACATTAATAATGTTGCTATACAAAGTGTTGCAACTATCTAGTGCCAAATTGCTTCCCAACCAATTCACTACTTTATTCTTCAATTGAGTGACATTCTCAATTTTACTAATGTGTAGCGTTGGAATATGCTTTAGGACTATCACAAAAAGGGTGGCTTCTGGTGGTAAATGCAGAGCCCTATTACGTGACAGCAAAGCATTTCCCTCATTAATACAATCATCTCTCCTGCTCTCCCTTATAACTAATACATGTGAGTCAGGAGCTCCGCCCTGTAAACCTAGGGCCTTGAGCAGAGCACTGCCTGGGAAAAGGCTCCCTGAGTGATAAGAAGCTGCCCGTTGGTTTTAATGGTGCCTTCACTACTGGGCAAGCATTGCCTTCTCCTGCAGTGCTCTTAGCCCCGCTACACCCTCATCTAGGCTCATCAATAATACATGGGGGGGAATCGAAGGCCCCAGTCATCTGGGTTCAACCCTGCCAGACCCTTGCTCAATGAGTAACTTCAATGATGCATCAATACTCTTAAGTACCCCCATAGATTGGTTCCAGGGATTTTGCCTAGGCTACCTCCACCTCTGTGTTGTCAACAGAATATGAAATGTGTCCACCCTGAGCCGGCTTGGGGGGCAAAACTTTGACTTTAAGGAACCTACTGGACAAAGAAGCACTAGTATCAGCAATAAATAAATAAGTCACTCTAGAGTTATTTGATGACTTTGTAGTATATATGTTAGTCGACTGCCCTCTAGCTGTTGTCTTTTTAGGTGGAGAGGAATCCGTGTTTTCAGTACCATCAATAGGAGGGCAGCATGAATTAATTACTAGGTCCTCGTTTAGTACACATAAGTTAGTAGACCCCTTCCTAGGTTCCTTGTTTAAAGCCTGGCATGGAGGGGTGGGGGAGATACCAGCCCCACTAGTTCCGGAGTCTTGGACCGCTGAGGGAACTTTCTTAGTAGCCCCTAACCTTTCTTCCACACTTTCAATAGCCATATTCAACACGCCCATAGCGTTTGTGAGGTAGCTAGTTATGCTGGTGGGTAGAGGTCAGTCCTTCAAAGAGGACAAGTGTGCAATTGATTTCCTCTTACCCATAGTACGGGAATCTTCCCAGATCAATTTGCACTACTGAAACAGCGGGTCAATAAATTAAGGTCAAGCGAGGAGCAAACAAGCGCTATAAGCACAATGATCAACAGGCCTCTCCTCCCACTGTGGTGCTCTCAAGGTCCTCTGGGACACATCGTCCCTCCAAATGCTGCCAAAATGTGTCCCTGGCAGAGACACAACAAATCAGTACGGTCAAGGAACAGACTCGAGGTCCCAACCCAGAATGTGCAAACACGCAGAGAGTCAATGCTAGGGGGCGAATTCGCACCCCAGCAAATATGTAAGAAATCAGTGCAGACAGAAATAAGGATATCGGAGCAACCTCTCAAAGGAAAAAAGCTATAGTACCCGAGTGTTATGAACCGGTCCTGTCATACAAACCAAGCAGGCAGCACCCAATCGCAAAGCCAAGGGAGGTGGCCCTGCTCTGGCTCTTCCTGGCGCTGATGGGCGCAGGATGGGACTGCCCTTGGCCCAGGCTTCGCCTGGGTGCGTCCCGCACAGCGGATGGAGTAAGTGCGCTTTAAAGCTACAAGCAGGAACAGGTACGGGTGATTTTAGGGCCTCCTCCTCAGCCCTGCGAGGTCGTGGAACTGGTTGTCCCCCTCAATACGCAACAAGAATAATTTTTGTAGAGGGAACGCATACTTCTTTGTGTTTTTTGGACGTACGTTGTTTGACGTTCTTTAAACACTTGGATGTTAAGTAATTTGACTGACAAAGCAATAGCCAAAAGCCACTCTTTTTACTCAATTTCAACAACTTGTTGTTTTGGGTACTCTTGTCGCATGATAATTCCAGTGCCTACCACCTTTAGTTAATAATGAAAGAAGTGCTGACCGCATGAAAAATATACTAAGCTAAATATTCTCGGATATCTGGCTCTTCCTTATCAGGTATTTCTTATGGAGTGAACAGGGGCGGCTCCTCCGCTAAGGCGGAGGAGCGTTGCCCCACTGCTCTCTTTCACTGCAGGAAAAAGGAAAAATAAAATGACAATAACATCGTTATCATTTTATTTTTCGGAGCTACAGGGCTGGGTTAGGGCGGGTGGGGCTGGTGCCACAGGGGGAGGAGTGGTTCATGCACTTAAGTGACCGTTTGGCCGGCCGTCTTGGGCCGGCCAAACAGTCATGCACACTTTGCATGTTCCCCACCAGGCTGTAATGTACAGCCTGTTGGGGAGCATGCACAGGCTCATAGTCCCCGTCTGAGCGTCGAACCACGGTGCTCAGACCAATCACAACGCTGCATTGCAGCGTTGTGATTGGCTTAGGCGAGCCCTTGTGCTTCTGGGACTCGTCAGGAAGCAAGCGGAGGAGAGACGGCAGCCGTGAGAAGGTAAGTTTTTTTTAATTTATATTTTTGTACAGGGAAACCATGTGCAGTGGCTACATTTTTTCTACGTATACGCCTTTCAGACATGTTGGAGCTCTGTCACCACAGCAGTGGCGCATGCTTTTACAAGCAAATGAACTGCGCTGCTGCTGGGACAAATTACATCCACGTTTAAACATAAATCATCAAATCACTGTTTTCAAACTTCCTGCCCAGCCCACACTTTGCAGATTTTTTTCATTTTGAGCATTTATTATTATTGTCTTTTGATACAATTTAAATTTCAAAAATCCTTCGCAGATTTCTTTAGCAGGATGATGACACACATCTATCTATACAGCCACTATAAATCATTCATTGGTCGCAGCCCTCCATTTTCAACTATGAAATATAATTTACTACAAAGTTCAATTCAATTAAAACATTCTTTATTTTGGCCGTTATGGCCATAAAAGCACAAAGAAAAAAATACAGCACAATTTGTACATATAATTCTTGCAAAGATAAAGTGCGCTTGCATTGCAATATTTATAAAAGGGAGTTCTGAATATAAATATAAAAGGTGGTGATTCAGAATTGATATTTTTAAAACATTTAAAAAGGCAATTAAAAGTATTGATACATTTAATTTGCGTAAAAAACTAAAATTATCCAATAGACCCAGCTTTTAAAATAGATGACCGTACACACCACATAGAAAATAAATAACGAGTAACTGAATACACTATGGGCAGACTAGTATCATATTTTAGGATCCTATAGGCCTCCGCGCAATACTTTGTGCCAAGATTCCGGCACACCTGTTGTAACCATCGGTATCTAGCCTTCTTGTATGCCGGGCAGACGAATAAAACATGTTGGTCCGTCTCCGGATTATCTGCACAGACTGGACAGCCCTGGGACAGCGCATTTCCCCATTTACTTGTACTACAAAGTATATGGAGTTTATTTAAATAGTCCACACACTGAGCACACCATTCTCCTTGACTATTGCAGTTACATTCACTAGCAAAGTTCCCTAATAGGAATACAGTCCTGAGTGCTTAACTTGTGCAGCTATTTCTCGTGAGGTTCAGAGCTAATGCGTTTGGTGACACACTGTTCTACATCGAGTGCACTCTGAATGCTTTTAGTGTCGAAGATGACTGCAATCAATAATTCCTTCCCTTTCGTTGTCACACACTGTAACATGTCTGTCACTCACACATTATAGCACTTCCTTCCCTGCAATAATATTTGTAATTCTCTCACACACTATGGCATTTCCTCCAATGGAACAATAAACTTTGTCACTAACGCTATGACCTTCCTTTTCTTGCAATAATAACCTTTCTGACACTGTCACACACTATGGCCTTACCTTCCTTGCGATAATAAACTTCCTGTCATTCTCAGGCATTGTGGCCGTACCTTCCTTGCGATAATCAACTTCCTGTCATTCTCAGGCACTAGGGCCTTACCTTCCCTGCGGTAATAAACTTCCTGTCAATTTCATGCACTACGGCCGTACCTTCCCTGCTGTAATAAACTTCCTGACATTCTCAGGCACTACGGCCTTACCTTCCTTGCGGTAATAAACTTCCTGTCATTCTCAGGCACTACGGCCTTACCTTCCCTGCTGTAATAAACTTCCTGTCATTCTCAGGCACTACGGCCTTACCTTCCCTGCAGTAATAAACTTCCTGTCATTCTCAGGCACTAGGGCCTTACCTTCCTTGCGATAATAAACTTCCTGTCATTCTCATGCACTACGGCCTTACCGTCCTTGCTATAATAAACTTCCTGTCATTCTCATGCACTACGGCCTTACCGTCCTTGCTATAATAAACTTCCTGTCATTCGCAGGCACTATAGCCTTACCTTAACTGCAGTAAAATGTACTGTCATTCTCACACACTATAGCCTTACCTTCCCTGCGATAATAAACTTCCTGTCATTCACATGCACTACGGCCTTACCGTCCTTGCTATAATAAACTTCCTGTCATTCACATGCACTACGGCCTTACCTTCCCTGCGATAATAAACTTCCTGTCATTCTCATGCACTATGGCCTTACCTTCCCTATGATAAAAAACTTCCTGTCATTCGCAGGCACTATGGCATATCCTTCTTAGTAAGAATAAATTTTTCCTACACAATAAAAAGGTATTACCCTCTATGGTACACTGCATTTTCGTATCCCTCTCACACCGACATAAATACAACTGAACCATCCTATTCAAAATGGTGTGGACTATTTCTACTCATCCTGTACATCTTTTATCCTAATTTTAGATGTCCTCTGATGTGTTGTGAAATATTTTACTGTAAAGCGCCCCATTACTGCATGATTTACTGCTATTCGTCCTAATACCTTACCGTCTTGGTGTGCTAGAAAAATATTTCAAATAAAAATTTTAAAAATCTAAATATTCCTGATTTCCATACCCAAGGATTTTCTTTGCCTCCCTCTTGCACACCATGTCCTGTCTAGCCAAACTTACATTCGGGCTAAATATCGTAGGAGCATTGCTCTAGATTATGATATTTATGTCCTCACTTTGCACGTGTTTCCCCCTCACTCTAATAGACAATTACATTTTATCCTCACTCTTACGCCGACTTTTTATGTCCTCACTAATAGACGACGTTGAGCTTCTGAACAGTGCGCTTTTAACTTAGTCCCTTTCTGGACACCGTGCCTTACCCTTGCTTACACTGCATTACTGCACTGTAGAAGCTGGTTACCAGGCCCAGTGACAACTCAAGAGTGCAGCCACAGCCGGAGATTAGGGGTGCTTTGTCATGGCTGATAGGGTATGCCATGCCAGCTCCTTTCTCACGCATACACTATGGCATGTCTTTCCCCCCTCTCACGTGCATTTACAAGTGTGTCCTTCCTGGGTCTTTGTAAACCAATAATTGTTTACTATGCTCCTGCAAACTTTATTTCCAGTAAATAATATGCTTAACATTTGAGAAACAGCAAAATGTTTAAACACATTCACCCCATATACCAGATTCTGGATTCAAACCCAGGACAGGTATGAATTTTCATGGGATTGGGATTTCTGAAAAATGCAATTTCCCAGTAATGGAAGTTCTTCATTTTGAGTTCGTCACTTGTTCATTTTTAGCACAGAGAAAAAACTACTGTTCCATCCTAAATCGTACACACAAACATTTCCTTCCTCACTCTCGCCCACGATCACGTGCTTCTTTATACTCCTACACTAGGACATGGCCCTCCTCACTGACATACAGCATGGCCTATCTGCAACCAATTTCACACATGCTGACAGCTCCTTCTATGGTCTCACCACACAATAACAAACACTGAGAGCCTTGAATTGAGGTATCGGACTCAGGTAATCTCCGTCGCTGACCCAATTCAGGAAGGATCTCAAGACCTGGCTCTTCAACTGAACCCCTGCGCCCACACGGATCAGCAGCCCCGCCCCTCAGTGTCTTGAGACCCTTACGGGTGAGTAGCCACACTATATAAACCCCTGATTGATTGAGGTATTTTAAATGTAAAACTGAATGAATATTTGATTACATCACCTGCATGCGCGATCAGCTCACATCTGGTTGTACCTGTGAATAAATGTTTGCTTTTCCGGCTTGACAGTGCAGCTGCCTGCTTACATTTGTTTCATTTCTTTGCAGTGTAACTGTAGTGGGCCTTGGCTCAACCCAGAGGAGGATTTCTCTCAAACCCGATTCTTTTGGCAGTTTGATGCATCAAACCACCGCCTATGCAGTGCTTGTAATGCATTGTGTGAGAGGCGCTTTGACATCTCAAAAGTACACTAAATCATCACACATTAAATTATTTGTCTACTCGAAGTATTGTAAACAAAAAGCAATGATTTTTAGGTCATGCCTACAGACAGCTTTGTAGGAAGACCTATTGTGTACAATACCAAGGCTAACAGAGGACGTTGGGTCAGCAGGCTAACAGAGGACGTTGGGTCAGCCCACTGCTTAAAATTGGTTATCGCTCTCGTCAATCTAACTGGCTTGTCTATTCAATGGCTTTCTTTCCTCTTCTTGTGCTGTCCTTCCTGTAGACCACAGATTACTTACCATGTTTTTAACTGAAGACGTATGCTTTCACCGCTTTCATTTACGAAATTTCTTTTCTTTTATCTTCAGTGCTCCATGGGAACATGTGTGCTTTCTTGCTCTCTCCCCACGTGCTGTTTTTGCACCTTATATCTCTACCCCCCCACTCTCCATGTTTCTTCCTCCAGCTTGTCCGTTTGTTCTTCCCACCGTGCTCATTGTTTTCGGTTTTGTTAATGTTCCTCATCAGATTCAACAATTGCTCCCCGCTCTTTTCTGCTCAGTTTTGCTTCAAGTTGCACAAATGCTGACCCACCCTAGCTCCTCCATTGCTCCCCATCCCATTTTTTATATGCATATTTTTTCAGCTGCCATTTGCTACCAGGATGCTCTTTTCTAGATAATTTGCTTATGTGCACTTTTTTCCATTCCAAGACATGTCTGACAATTTGGAATGGTAAATTAAAAATAAAAAAGGCTGCTGCAGCTTCATTGTGCTTACGTGTGCATGTGTGGTGAAGCATACACCGAATAGGTCATCACCCTTGGTCCAGTCGATTTCAGACAAAAAAAATTCCTTGGGTTGGAGTTGGATGCTGTTCAGCATTGGAAACCTCCTTTTTAGGTCGCCCCTGGGCCACGCATGCGCTGCTCTGCAAGGCATGCTGTATTGGAGTATGCACTTGAAGCCCGCCCACTCTCCGCCCATATTTGTCATTGGCTTGTGTCATTGTCCTTAGTAAATGCTGGCTTCTGATTCGTAAACAGGCTCGTTAGTCCCTCCTTAGTACCGCCTTGTCTTCATTTGTAACCTCCCATGAGGACACCCCCTTTTACGTGTCGTTGCTCGGTAGGCTTTAATTACAGCCTCCGAGCCCTATTTCGTTTAATGGTTTTCGCATGCCTGCTGTTGCAAGCATGACACGCTCGCTCGCAACATCTTTATTATTTATTTTTATATAGCACCTCACGCCACGCTGATAGTGGCGGCCGTGCCTTTGCTTTACTTGCCGCGCCAAATGCGGCCGCATGGTTTTTTTAAAACTATTTATTTATTTTTAAATTGCCCCATGCCGCACTTACACTTTAATGTCGGCCGCGCCCCATTCCGTAAACGAGCAAAGTCTAAGGAAAGGGGCGTGGCCGCCATTAAAGTGAAAGCGTGGCATGGGGTGCTTTTACAAAAAAAAAAAAAAAGGCATTTGTTTGTCAACTTGACAAAAAAATGCTTTTTTTGTAAAAGCGCCCCATTCCGCGCTTGCACTTTAATGTCGGCCACGCCCCTTTCTTTAGACATCGCTTGTCTAAAGAAAGGGGTGCGGCCAATATTAAAGTTAAATCACCGCATGGGCGTTTTTAAAAACTAGCATTTGTAATGCAATAGGTGTCGCATTTACGAAACTCACGTAAATGCGAGACCTATTGCATTGCAAATGCTTGTTTCTTTTTGCTGATGCTGTACAGTATAGGACTCAAGCATTGGCAGAGAGAAAACATCAGTTAATGTCTTTCAAAGACACGACCTGTTGGCTTTTCCAATACTTGTTCTTTTGTTTTTGAACTGCAAGAGGCTTGTTTTATTTTTTTTTTATTAGATCTTTTTATTGAAACAACAACACGCCCTCTCAATTTACAGGATACACATAAGCAAGAGGCTTTTTTGATGTTCTAGACAGGACTCAAAATGCAAGCTAGAGCTATTTGCTTTGCCAATGCTTGTTTGTACATTGAATACTGCGAATGCAGTTCCCTCTGGCTTCCTGTGTTTTAAGATATGCAGGTGGTGTGGGTGAAAGGACCCATGTTAGCATAATTAATGTCCACACTCGCCCATACCAATCCAAGTTTCCTCAGCAGTCAATATGCATGAACAACGCTCTGGGGCTAGAAAAAAGAGCATGGATTCTAAAAATGACTTGGGACTCCATGCTCAAATGCATTTGAGATGCTTTTGTTTGTCCTAAATAAACTCAGGAGTTTTAGGAGAAGGCCTGGAACGTGGAACCAGAAAACATGAAGAAGTGAGGGGGCTCCTCTGCTTTTGCCAATGCCTTTACTCCCAAGATATTAGTATTCTCATGATCAAGGTAAACAACAAAGAAACACAGCCACAACCATTGTAATGTGGTACCTCATCGGTGTTGTAGATGATCTGCAGTCCAGACGATATCATCTCCACCAGGTAGAGCAGGAACAAGGACACCGCATTTATCTGAAAGAAAGACAAGTCCTGACAGGTTAGGTCTAACAAGCTGACAAGAGCCAGGAGTAAAACATATCTGAGCACAAGGTGAGGCTGATGAAGCGCAGAGAGGCCCCGCGCTTTGGTGAACCGAGTAAACGACAGTGCGGGCTCATTAAAAACAGTAAGCGGCGCTGCCAGACCACTCAGCAGTGCCGGAAACGCACTGAGGTGAGACGCTGATTGCGAAGCTGCTGCAAGGGGGGCTGTAAACAACTTGTCTTGACAACTTTCTCCCTCTCACGGGCATTTTAATCCCAGACCACCCTTCCAAACGCTTCTGCTGCAGAGGAATTGTGCTTCCTCCCACAAGTCATTATTTTAGGCTTATTTATGCCAAACCGCTTCACATTCATTTAAATGGCAGATTAATTAGCAACAAAGTGCCAGAGCAAAGTAACTAATGGCTGTAGGGTCGGCTGCATATCTTAAAAACAGCACAAGTATCACTGCTAATGAATAAAGCCGTGTTACACAGGGAAAAGGATTCATTTTAATCAAAGGTTGATTATCTGTTTTTGTGCTGTGGCAGTGAAAATAAATGTGTCCAAATAACACCTTATTTGGAGTAACTGTACTAATAAACGCACCTTCATACATTTATCACTATAGGGCATAGGTCAAACCCAAGTGTATTACTACAGCATAGCAAAAATGACACGGAAGAAATGGATTATGAATTGGGAGATTTACGATTTTATAATCAAGAATTAAAAATGGTTCTATTAAAAGAAGTAATTTCTAATTTTTATGTTGGGTATTCAAACTATAGTACTTTATTGCTTGATTATAAAACCATTGCAATACATGGTTAAATACAGTATTGAGGGGGGGCGTGGCCGGGCAAGATGGCCGGACGGACGTAGCTCGTCTCGGCTCCCGGTCCGCGCTTTAGTCCGGAGCTCTAACCGGCGCTTAATTAGAGGGAAACGCGCCACAAGAATCACCGCTGGACTTCGGAACGTGGGGGGCATGTAATGCAGCCCTGACAAGCTTCCTATTTTGCCCGGCGACCTGACACGGAGCCTTCACAAGGAAGGCCCAGTGCGCGGCAAAATGGCGCCCGCCACCCTGTGAGAAGCACGGACTCTTAGCACACTATACACCGAGTGCCGAGCGGATGCGGTGACCGGCGCTAGCGCTAATGAAGGAGGCTGGAACCTGCCGTGCATTGGGGCGCATCGGCGGAGACACGCTGCCGCTAATGAAGCCGACCTGGGAAGCTCCGACAGACTGGGTTGAGATGCGACGCCCCCCAGGTATGTGGACGATGTGAAAGGTGACCGGAGCACTCCCCGATCCCTGCCGGCAAAGCTAGAGACAGAGGCATCCCCTACCTGCCACCCGAGGGCTGTCGATTCCTCTCGCTGCTTGAGCCCCACGCCATGCCTGACCCTAAGATGGCGGCTCAGCACTGACAGCGTTCTGCGAGGGAGGCCTTTTCCCCGCTTCTGCGCCTACACCGCGGCGACATCAAGACACCCTGCCGATTGAGGACTGCTTCCTGGGCTACTTCCCAAAAGATCGCAGGGGCTCCCAGATACTGGGCCCCGTGACCATACCGACTGCAGTGCCCCCTGAGCGGAGACGGAGTGTCCTTGGGCAACTGGGGGAGGTGAGACATGTAGCGGTGAACTGGTTGGCCGCCGAGTATCCTCCTGGTGCTAGAGGGGCTCCCACACGGGAACTATGCGCTGTTGTATTCCTCTTAGGGTGTCCATAACGGGCTTTCCAGTATCATGTCCTTATATAGGCACAATTCACCCTGCCCTTATATAGGCACAAATTCCCAGGCCTTATTTAGGCATTAAACCATGCACTCCAAATATAGGCATGGTCTCCGACATCCGTCCACCCTAACGTCACAACGAGTACATGAAGAACAGACCCTTAGGCTGCGGGAGTTTCCCTAGTCCAGGACTATTGATTTCTTCAAGGACTCATATATTATGTATGAACCATTATTCCTTAGGGGTTCATTCATGACGTCTTTCGCTGTCCGATTCACGTCAATGCTAACATTCCTAGGTACTCTCAGGTATAAATATACCTTCCCTAGCCCTTGTAAACTAGAGGAGACCTCGACTTCAGAGGAGCCCGTATCCCGGCCTGACGCACTGAGAAGACGCTGTCATCCCTGCACGCAGAGAGTCCCGCTTCCAGTGATCTGACTTCCCTTGCGGGGTGTTGGAGTTCGAGTCTGGCAAAGAGATTCCTACCTCTCTCATTTTTCAGGTATGGAGCTGATAAGAACCTAGAGGGACTCTTGGCATACTAAGCATACTAGGCATACTAGGCTTAACATACTCTTAGTATACCATAGTAAGGAATACTTCACCTACTTCATACCTCTCCCTACACCTAGGATTAGGTTAGGTACATTGGGGTAGAACTAGATTAGAAACGCATCGTATGAGTACTCGCATTTGTAGCTCATGTTATTTATGTATGTGAATATACGCTAAAAGATAATGCTATCGCAGTATTATTTATTTCTACTGCTCACCCTGTACATTATTTATCTCGCATACTGTCTTGTGATCGTAACAGCACATTTAACTTACACCAGAAACAAGACTGTTCAATAAATCCTTTATTGAAAACGACCGACTATTTCTTTCTGTGTAAACTTGGAGAAAACTAAGCATGCACGATTGAGCTGAGTGAAATAGTTATGTATTGTTTCCACGACTCTGGGACACGTTCTGATTCTAAAAGGGAAACATAGTGGTCATGTTTTGCAGCTGCCAGAAACTACTCCCTTCTTGTTGTCAAGGAGTTTCTAGTGTCCTCCGAGCTAGCTGGCACAAGTAATTAAGTTTAATATACTCGATAGGGACATACTGACCTTAGTCCTATGTCAAACCTATAGGATATATTATTCCAATGCGCAGAGCCTATTAGGGAAATAGGAGCTACACTACAGCGCAGTACCCCACTGAGTATCTTGCCGCCCACCGCTTGCGGGTTCACCCTTCTTCTTGGACAGCCTCTACTGGCTTTGCTGAGATAACACCCCATACGCAAAGGTGACTGGCATAGAGTGGGATATCTCTCAAGTGATCAGCTTACAGGCCCCGACCGGGATGATGGCGGCATCACCCATCAACTACTGAGCAGGATCTAAGCTAACGCGGGCACCCAGCACCAACACCTAGCCCCCGGCGCGGGGGATCTCCACGCCATCTGCCGCCGCACTCCCTCAATTCAAACGCCACAGCACAGGGGTCCACCTGGACCGGCCTCTATGCCGCCAAAGAAGTCAACGAGTAAGGCAACAAACAGGGTCTCTGACTTCTTTGCGCCAACGGACAAACGCCTGCCATCTGGAAGAGACGAAGGCGCAGACGACATGGCCCTCACTAAGGACGATCTCCTGGCTACGCTACGGGAATTTAAGACGGAGCTTAGGAACGAACTGGGTCAAGATCTCAGGGCCACGATCGACCAATTGAAATCTGATCTCACCGGACGACTCGCCTCCCTTCAACAAGATTTGGACTCAGTGGGCACGAGAGTACTGGACCTAGAGGCGCAATCCCAGGATATCAACAAACACGCTGCCACCATGCGGGAAGACATCCGTACCCTTCAGGGCCAATTGCATCAGACGCAACTAAAGGCCGAGGATCTTGAAAATAGGGCTCGAAGGGAGAACCTGCGAATCCGGGACCTAGAGGAGGGGGCAGAAGGATCGGATCTGGAGGCTTTTTTGGAGGGGCTGTTCGCTGAAATCCTCGGCCCCCAGACCCTCAAGATCAAACTGGAAAGAGCGCACCGAGTCGGAGGTCAGCCGACGGGAGAACGGAAGCGGCCGCGAGACGTGTTGGCTAAATTCCACTCCTACAAAGTTAAGGAAGCAGTCCTGATAGCTGCCAGGAAAAAAGGAACTGTCTCCTTTCAAGATCATTCATGCACCGTCTATCAAGACCTGGCGCCGGCTACTCTGGCTAGGAGGCAATTATTCAGGCCCATTACGTCGAAACTACGTGATGATCACATCCGCTACAGATGGTCATATCCGTTCCGATTATCCTTCGAATACAATAACAAACAGAGACATATTTCGGAATTGCAGGAAGGATTAGATCTCCTAGGCCTTCCCTCCGACGACCCTGAATCCGCCAATGGCAAGACGCCAGACCCGCCACGGAGTGGCCCTTCAATGTATCAATGGTCGGCTGGCTCACGGAGGAACCGCAAATGAGGACTGACAAGCCCAAATCTCTCTATTGTTAACTGTCACAGTAGCGGTGCTGCAACCGAACGTTGATGATGCCAGGCCACGCTGGTGTCAGGTATACCTCATGCTTACAGGTGTCAGCATTCCCGCCGAATTGCTATTGCTGAGCACACGGATCTCTCCTTTACGTTGTGCTAACTATTTGGCTATTGGCAGCTCTCTCTGGCGGACACTTTCTGCAAACAGGGCCACCTACCGCTTATCACTTAAGGAGGCCTCGCTTCAGAACTCAACAAGATCCATGGATCTGATTTAATGACACTTTGAGGCACGATTGGCTCCTAACTGACGCTTGGGCTGAGCTACTCTGGGCTCGTCTTGCCAGGATATACAGACTGCGCCAAAAGTCAGATGCCGTACGAACGATTCAGGACGGGCGCGGACGGGGACCTCGGTCCTTCTGTCCCCCCAACATACACACCGGAGACACTTGATCTCTGGTCAGGACACGTTCATTGATGTGTTCCCAGCTGTTGTTGGTAATGTTGGTTTTTATTTTATTTTTGTGGGTGGGCAGGGGAGGGACTTGGCGATGGTGGCGGCTTTTTAATTGCGATGTGCAGGCATATGCTCTAATCAGGATCCCTATCTCACAACCACCCTGTAGGAGAAAAACGCCATACCTGACTGGTTTGGCCGGCCCCCCAGGTATGTTCCGCAGGTCTAGAGGGAGGGGAGGGGAACCCACAACGGTTAAATGGTACTCTCTATAGGCTCATGGAACGTGAAGGGTCTTAATTCCCCCCAAAAGCGGCAAAAGATCTGTAAATACCTTACAGATCATCACTTTGATGTAGTAGCCCTCCAGGAGACCCACCTCTCCAGGGCAGAGGACTCCCGACTTCGCCACCGACACTACCCATTGATTTACCGATCCTCCGCACTTACTAAACACCGGGGGGTCGCTCTTCTCTTTCACGGCTCCACGAAATTCCATCCTAGGGACGTTTCGACAGACAAGGATGGTAGACTAGTTATGGTCAAGGGCACTCTACAGGGGATATTATGCACCTTTATCGCAACATACGCTCCCAACACGGGGCAGTCACACTTTTTGAACACGACCCTGGGGAAAATACGAGACTTTGCGGAAGGGAAGACGATCATTTTGGGCGACTTCAATCTGACCTGGCAAGCAGACATAGATAGCACCCACCCACGTAGGGCAGACCTTAACTCTTTCTCTGCAGACGCTAAACAACAGCTCCAGGACATGGGTTTTTTAGACGCCTGGCGCACCCTCTACCCCCAGACACGAGATTATACTTTCTACTCCCATGTACATCACACCTACTCCAGACTCGATTATATTTTCATCAGCCAGAACCTGATGGGTGCCTTACGGGAGGCCAAGATCTTTCCCTCTCTATATCGGATCATTGCATGGTCTCGATCTGTCTGTCCTGGAAGCATATTGCATCCACTACCCCCAAATGGTACTTCCCGGCTTCACTCACCAGGGACAGAGCATCCTGTACTGCACTTCGCGAAACCATCTCAGACTTTTTTTTATCTTAAATGCACCTGAAGATACTACTGTCTTTAATAATTGGGATGCCTTTAAGGCGGTTTTTAGGGGGGAACTGCATTGCTTACAACTCCACCCTGAACAAACAACGGGCCAAGGAGCAGGTAGGTTTGGAAACCGAATTAGAGATAGCTGAAAGGCAACACAAAGCCAACCCCTCTAGGGAATCCCTACGCACTCTCACCGCACTCCGAGGGAAACTTAGAGCTATCTATAATAACAGGGCAGAATTTACCCTCCTAAAATTACGTCAAATATCCTATTCCCAGGGTAACAAGATAGGTAAACATTTGGCCAGACAATTAAAGGAGAAACGTGAACGGGGAATACATAGGGGAATTATCAACGAGAAGGGAAAGCTGACTCACACAGATCCTGAGAAAGCTGTTACCTTTGGGGCCTTCTATCGGACGTTGTATACGGGGGACTCAAGAGACACTGACCTACAAGATAGCTACCTACAAACGCGACAACTCCCCCGTGTCTCCCCTGAACAGAATGCCATTTTAACAGAGCCCATCACCCCTGAAGAGGTGAGCTACGCCATAAAATCCCTTAAACTCCATAAAGCCCCTGGGCCCGATGGATATACGGCACACTTCTACAAAACGTTCGCCCCGGACATTATACCCCATCTCACACGCCTTTTTAACAAAATGGCCACGGAAGGCATAGCCCCCCCCTCGATGAGCGAGGCACTAGTCTCGGTCATCCCCAAGCCTGGGAAGAACTCGCAACTTTGCTCCTCATACCGCCCCATCGCTCTCTTAAACCTCGACGCGAAGATCTACTCAGCCATCATAGCTGCTCGGTTGAACGATCTCATGCCGGACCTAATCCACCCTGATCAATCCGGATTCATTAAAGGCCGCCAGACCCATGATAACACCAGACGCATAGTGCATCGGATAGAGAAGGCTACCATACGAAAGATTCCAGCGGTGCTTGTGGGTCTGGATGCCGAGAAGGCTTTTGATAGGGTGGATTGGTCCTTTCTTTTTAAAACACTCACGCACTTCGAGCCGCGGATCGACTTTCTTACTATGCTGCGAGCTAACTATGCACAGCCGAGCTCTTGAGTGCAGGTGAATGGGATAGTTTCTGCCCCCTTCTCCCACACCAGGGGAACGCGTCAGGGTTGCCCGCTCTCCCCTTTATTATTTGCTCTCAGTATTGAACCGCTGGCGATGGCCATACGGCAGGCACCGGATATCAAGGGCATCCCCTTTAGTGGTGAGAGCCATAAAATCTCGCTCTTTGCGGACGATGTACTTCTATCCCTTACTGAGCCAGCCAGCTCTCTCCCTACACTTCAGAATGAGTTGGCGAGATTCGAGGCAGTCGCGGGCTTCAAAGTTAATTTAGGCAAATCGTACATCCTTAATCTGACCCTCCCAGAGAACGAGGTAGAAGGACTGCGCCAGCATACCCTGCTCCAATGGAGGTCGCGCTCTCTCCAATATCTGGGGATTCACTTGACGCCTAGAGTGGAGGAGCTTTATAAAGCTAACTTTCCGCCCGCCCTCAGCAAGCTCCAAGCGGACCTCACCAGATGGAAGCCTCTTTTTATTTCCTGGCTTGGCCGCGTACACGCGGTCAAAATTACCGTTCTTCCTAAACTCCTATACCTATTCCAGGCTCTACCCATAGAACTTGATAGGGAATTCCTCCCTAAAATTAAATCTTATCCTACGCTTCATTTGGCAAGGGGGCCGGGCACGCTTTTCTTACTCGATACTTCGGCGCTTACGAACAGACGGAGGGGTGGGCTTACCAGACTTTGGCCTTTATTATAAAGCTGCACAATTACGGGTGGTGACAGAATGGACTAAACGTGAGTCAGAGAAGCATTGGCTCCATATGGATCGCTCTATTGCGGGTCGGTCTATCTGGGACCTCATCTGGCGCCCCAAAGGGGACAGACCAAAGAATGAGTACTTAAGCACTCCCACACGCACCACACTGAAAGTATGGGATACCATTTCCACGAATGACCAGTGGACCACTTTCCCTTCGCCCTATACTCCATTACATTTTAATCCAGATTTCCCACCAGCTCTTCGGGAGGGACCTTTCGATGCCTGGAAGGAGGGTGGATGCTTGGCACTGACGCACCTCTTCCATAACTCTGACATCCTCACCTTTGAGAACTGCAGACGGGACTACGGGCTGGACCCGACTGAACATTTTCACTACCTTCAACTCAAACACTGGGCCACCTCACCCCAGCTTCGTGACGCAGCCACCCGACCTCTCACAAAATTTGAAACATATATACAGAACACCACCTCCATGAAAGGGGTAATTTCCTTCCTCTACAAGTACTTGCTTACCACTATGCACACCCCGCGGCCTAGATATATACACATGGGGGAGGGGCTCCTCCAACGCGACATCTCTGTCAGAGAATGGGAGGGATTATGGTCGGACATTACAAAATGTAATCACTCCGTGGAGCTACGGGAGGCTCATCTTAAAATCATGATGGACTGGTACTTAGACCCCTCAAAACTTAGGCGAATCTTCCCCAACACATCGGATCTATGCTGAAGGGGCTGCAGCCTGGTGGCAGACTTTCGCCACATTTGGTGGGACTGCCCTACAATACGTCCCTTTTGGGAAGAAATTCTCGCTCACATTAAAGAGATGCTGGGTTACCCCATCCCGACTACTATGGCAGAGACACTGCTAGGTCTTCGCGACCCCTCTCTGGAACATCAAACTAAATCAGATAAGGCCATTATGTGGACATGCATCGGAGCAGCTAAAATAGCGATAGCGGCCGCTTGGAAGAAGAAGGAAGCCCCCGCTCTTTCACTTTGGCACTCTCGGCTCTGGAGGCTATTATGCCTCGAGAGACTATCTGACATCTTCCGAGATGAATACAAAAATTTTGAGTACAAATGGGGCCCACTAGTAACCTTCCTCACCCGGGGACTACCGCAAGCCGTCTGTCCTCCCTCCATTAGAAACATGCATCTTTTTCAATTCTAACATACCGGATTGGATCCTGAGTTATCCTGACATTAGGTTGCCGCCACCATCTTATGTGGGTGGGTTTGAGGGTGGGTTTTTCTTTTTTCTCATTTTGTTTTTGGGGACTTATTTAGTTTGTTCAGGGGTTTTACTCTTTCTCCTCGGTGAACCTTCCCAGTTGGGAGGCGCTGAGCTATAAAACTCGTCGCAAAAGAAAGACGGGTCGAGTGTACTTTTCTTTCAATAGAATGCCTCCGAGCTCGCAAGATACTGCAAACTGTACTTTTCTTTTAGGTACTAGAATGAGGAAAAGCTTGGACTATTCGACTTGTGATACACTACAACCCGGGCCTTAGTAGGCACTACTATGTTTTGTACTCTAATTTTTCTTTGTTCTCTAGCTTTTCTGCGACATTGTACTGCCATTTATGACGTCAATAAAAAAGTATGTTTGACAAAAAAAAATACAGTATGGAGTATAAAAGAATTCATTTTAAAAGACTTTAGAACAGTCGAAAACTCCTCCCACCACAAAGCATTACACATTCGTCAGAATAGATATTTATAAGGAGCCTAAAGAAACGGTTGAACAAATAAGATCACAAGAAGAGAAAAAAAGAAGAACTACATATACCAGAAGGTCCAGACGACTGGAGCCTTAGCTAATTACTAAACCTAAGCAGTAGAGTAGCATACACTAGAGTTACGCTAAGTAATTGGGACAAGCTTAGGATCATAACTTTAAAGCAGTAAGGTGCAAGGTGCTTAGACAAAAAATTTTAAGATCTTAACTATTGGTACTTATTCCAAATTTTATACTGGCATATCAAAACCGTAAAGTGAGAGGTGCTTAGACTAAAATATTTTAAAATCTTTACTCCTGGCACTAGTTCCGAAGTTTATTCTGGATCTGAATGTCAGTGAGTTGTGGTCAGGTGATTAGTCTAAATGCTCTGTTAACCTTAGCAGGAGAGGGCATTACTCAAAAAGAAAATTGTCTAAGTTTTAAAAAATGAAGATTGCAGTATGAAAGTGCAATGGATGATGGTGTTTTGTTTTGTACTGTTTTATATATGAAACGACTTCTAACTGATCAGGAATACAGTGAGACAGATTTCAGCAAAAGCAAAGGTTTGTGTGATAGCACAAACTCTGGCAAATCTTACACAACCAGGATAAATACTTAGGGCCTCATTGCGATGCTGATCGGACCGGTTTCCGCCGTCCTTTCAGAGGCAGTCAGACCGCTGCGGTCTCGTCTGAATCGGTCGGTCCGACCGCTGGATTACGAAGCATGCATCGTGTACTCCGAGCAACCGCTGACAGACCGCCGACTCCGACAGCCTTCCTCCGACTGCCGAGATGACGATCGGAGAGAAACAGCAGTCACAGGGCAGTCAGTGGCGTAGCAAGGAGGGGCGGTCCGCCCCGGGCAGCATAAGTTTTGGGGGTGGCGGCCTCCCCCCACCGCTTTTACCTATGGGCGTCACGTGGCGCAAACACAGAGGCCGCCACAGGCGGCAAAATGTCTAGCTACACCACTGATGGCAGTGCAGGGAATCTCCAACCACCATCCTGATTACGATGCAGGTTTCCGACGACCCGACCGACTGGCTCGAGTCGTCAGAAATGAAAGTTTTGGGGTGCATACTTACCCAATTCTGCTTCTCCTCAGCAGTCTCCGCCATGGACTCCTTTCTTCAGGTCCCCCCTACACCTAAGCAGCTGAACCCTGATGTCTACGACCCTGTGGGAGCAGGAATCCACGTAAGTCCTTCTGCTATATGTATCCCCACTGATTGGACTGTGCACATTCCGCCACACTCCAGCAATGGAGCACAAGGCATATCCCAACATGTCATGCATGTGAGTACAATTCACATGTTTTCTGTGATTTTGTATGCACTTTCAGCGACATATTCGGGAATTTGTGCACCACCGTAGATGAGACCGCCGCGGTTGCATTGTAATACGGCAGGGAGAACATTCTCGGCCTCGGCGGTCGGAATTGGGCCGCAGCGGTTGGATGGACGGTTCAACTGGCATCGTAATGAGGTTCTAAGTTCCTCCATTTGGCCGTTAACAATCAATGGCAAACAACAGGCTGTTATCCTATCTAATATACTCTTGTTCCTTATCCCATCAGGCTACCAAAAATCAATATTTTTTCAACCAGTGGCGCTTCAATAGACTTTTATGCTTAGATAAATATCTACCTGTGTTGAGTGAGGATACCAGATCATTTCATTTAGTAGTAAAATATTTCTGCTACTTTTCAGCTTCATTAGGAGCTAAACTTCCAACTACAACCCACACTTGCAGTAACACTCTACATCCCAGGCCCACTACTAGCTGGACCATTTGAGATCCTTTCATTAATTTATCTGACGGAGAAGAGGTATGCAGGAGATTTCAAAAGTATGTGGTCTTCTGTCTCTGTCAATTAAAGCTCAAGGCTAAAATTAGGGAATATTAAAAGGGTAGTAATCATGCAGGGTTTTGGATTGGTGGCGTCACTGGGAAAAGATGATCGTACAGGGTTTGTAGGGGGCCTTGTTTATTAAAAAGAAAATCCTAACCCAATGCCAGTTTGCACCTTCTTTGCCAATCACAGATTTGGGAGGTGGGGGTACTTACTTGATTTTGCTGCCAGTTAATTGGTAAAAGAAACAATTGATGGATGGAATGCAGGACAATGCAAACATTTACCCCCAGTCACAAGGATCTGGGTTAAATCCATCATTCTTTTGCTTACCACACCACCCCAGTTTGGACCCAGCCATATGCAAATCAGTCTTGACCCTGTTCCTTGTGGGAACAGTCCAGTCCGAACTGCCAAGCCAGGTCCTCCCTGGACCGGAAACAAGCGTCCTGGGACCAGTATCAGGGCATCACCCTTCATCAGCCAGGCTAGCTTGAATCCAGTGGTGTAGAGAGCACAGGACCCACGTCTGGGCATACCCTTCCCACTTAGGGCGACATATGCAAAAGAAACAATTGATGGACGGAATGCTGGACAATGCAAACATTCACCCCCAGTCACAAGGATCTGGGTTAAATCCATCATTCTTTTGCTCACCACACCACCCCAGTTAATTGGTTGGCACACAATCTCTTTCGGTCCTGATCCAGTTAGGTCCATCCCAGTGGCGTTATAAAACTTGAGGGGCCACCCTGCAAAGTACATGGAGGGGACCCTCCCTCTCCGGACCCAGTCAGGAGCACTCAGGCCAGGGATCTGCCGCCCAAGCACAGTGCTGGAAGGGGTCCACCTGGAGCTCGGGTCCCACCAGCAGCATGGGGGCTAATGTTACATCACTGGTCCATCCATGACATACTGTGGACATTCAGGCTGACGTCCTGACTACCCACCAGGCATTACAGGGGCCCAATCTTTACATAATGTAGGCATTAAGAGTGATAATCTATCTAAGACATAACTGGGACCCTTTCATAACTTTCTGTGGACACTTAAAGTGACATTCTAGCTTTCTAATGCACAAACAGGGCCCATCCATGACATCGTTTCATAACATTCCGGTTATTCTATGTACACCCTACTAGTTCAGTGTAATGTCTTACAAGGGTAACCATATATGCCCACGGGGACCAGAGTAAGTATTAGATATGTACACAGTGTGAAGTGGGTATCATTTAGCAAGGGGGGAGTCACATAATTAGTTAGGGAGTCCCACAATAAATGTAATAACTCAAACAACATACGTTAGTGTATATTCTCCAAAGTCTATGCAGTCATCAGTATGACAATACATACAAAGTGCGGACGACGCAGTGCTCTGGTGAGTGGGAAAATACATAAACATAAGAAACTATACAACCATGGTTCCACATATGATTTTGATGAGGTTCTGATTGTGGGTTATTACACATTCATATCGATCACATTGGATTTATGAACGAAGGGGGAAGATGTCCACGTTTTAACCCTGGGTTATTGAACGGGTCTCCTCAGGACTAAGTCATCTGGCTTAGAACCTACTGGAAGTTTGAAATGCTGTGTCCACCACTTCATGGAAATCTCAACCACTATCAAATGTCTGGTCTGATTATGGCCACAATATGTCTAAATTGCAAAGGGATTGACTACACGATAGTTCCTTGTCCATCCAAATCTTGTGACAGTAATATGTCACGTACCCATATATGCGATTTCACACTGCCGTGAACACTCAGTAATAAAGGGTTCCGTGATCTTTATGTGGGAACGGAGCTCACATCAGCGCTCCCATCAGCGCTCCCTGCCGAGAATCACTGCCTCGTGCACTAAAGGACAGCATCCTTACATGCACTGTCTTCTGACCTGTAGGTTTACTGATTCAAACAAATAAATTCACTGCTATGTTCATTTATCCTGAATATATTGTTCCAAGAGTAATTGACTGAAAAATATCACTCATAATCCATTTCAGTGTATGATTGTATTGACCACCACACAGGCAAAACAATGTACTGTAGCGCCATATGCTTTAATAAGTGTACACTTATATTGGGTCTCTACTGTGTGCCCAGTGAATCAAACAATTCATTCCAGACTGCACTAGTCCTTCTACAGGGGCTGTTTCAAGGAGGGCTCATTCACAATTCACCACTTTTTAAGGAACATAGGGACAAACAAGCAAGAGGAATAAATATCCTCAGCGGATCAAAACTAACTGCTTACTAATATTGGGAAAGTATACTTTGGACATTCTGGTTATCCCTCACACAATATGAGCCAGTCCATGACATAATGAGATATTTTGGTCAATGTTTTGCCTTTTCCAGTCAAAAGAGGGGGTCAGTCCTGGACGTAAAGTAGGAGGTCAGGGTAACATTCTGGCACTCTAGGTATACTAATGGGCCATCACTGATATACTGTAGGCATTCAGGGTAACATTTGGGCTATCCTAGCATATCAGGCACCCAATGAATATGTATTGTGGGCATTCACAATGGATGACATTCTGGCCACCCATTGTCTAAGGTTTATCCAGAGAAGGTCCGAGGTTCCAGATGACATGGAATGTGTTAGTAAGCCGACTCCCTAGCTCAGTAGGTTGAGAGGTTGACTTAGAGGTATACAGTGTCCATGTGAACAATCCGGAGTCTACATTTAGCAGCCATGAGGCATGGTGCCATTCTTCCCAGACTATTACTCAAGATAAATAAGTAGGGAAGAGAAAGACAGAGAATGACTGGAGAGCATAGGATGTTTGCTAAGGATACCAAAAGTATTCAGCATTAGCCATGAAACAGGGTCGAGAAGGTAGTGATCCATCGAAGAAACGCCTGCCTCCCAAGAATGTGCTTTATGTGGCCATTTAAGATACACTAAAGTTATAATTATAAGAGGAAAGAAAATATTATTGCAAGTGAGGGATGCTCAAAAAGAGTTAGAATATATTCATATATATATATTTTTTTTATATAAACAATTTTATTGGTTTCTGCCCAATACAAAACGTCACATTCAGATCAAGTAGTATACCACAATCACTACAACCTGCATTTAATAAAGCTTGTAGTACAGCACCCAAAGAATCCAAAATAGCAGCCAGATAACCAGTGCAGTGTCAGTCTTAATACAACGGGTCCACACCCCACGCCCCCCACCACTTGCTCGATATCTTGTCATATTTAGCAGGTAACCTCGGGCCTCATACACCGGCTTCTGTTGATGGGCACACCAGTCCACCCCGCGTCACCACTGAGATAACGTAGGAGGCTCAGGAGCCTTCCAGTGGGAAGCTATGTCCTGCTTGGCCACCATAAAGGTAGTACCCCGGAGAGCAAACACAAGGAGATGGACGGAGTGCTGAAACTTTTCAAACACTCACCCCCAGTCACAGATCTGGGTTGAATCCATCATCATTCTTTAGCTCACTTTGCCACCCCAGTTCAGACACAGCTATATGCAAATCAGTCTTGACCCTGTGCCTCATGGGAACAGTCCAGACCGAACTGCCAAGCCATGTCTTCCCTGGACCGGAATCAAGCATCCTGGGACCGGTTTCGGGCTAACAGCCCTCATCAGCCAGGCTAGCTTGAATCCAGTGGCAAAGTGAGCAAGGACCCACGTCTGGGCATACCCTGCCAACTTAGGGCGAACAAAGCAAACACAAGGAGATGATGGACGGAGTGCTGAAACTTTTCAAACACTCACCCCCAGTCACAGATCTGGGTTGAATCCATCATCATTCTTTAGCTCACTTTGCCACCCCAGTTCAGACACAGCTATATGCAAATCAGTCTTGACCCTGTGCCTCATGGGAACAGTCCAGACCGAACTGCCAAGCCATGTCTTCCCTGGACCGGAATCAAGCATCCTGGGACCGGTTTCGGGCTAACAGCCCTCATCAGCCAGGCTAGCTTGAATCCAGTGGCAAAGTGAGCAAGGGACCCACGTCTGGGCATACCCCGGAGAGCCCAGTCCGCTTGTGTGCCCCCCACTCCATCAAGTATCCCCAACAGTATCAGCAGCAGGGAAAACTCCACTTCCCACCCCAGTACTTCTGAAAGTTCCATAACCACAGCTTCCCAGTATTGGGTTATGATGGAGGAGGACCAAACCATGTGGTAGAAGTCTGCAGGGGCCTGGGAGCAGCGAGAGCATTTGTGGCTTGTAAGGAGATCTGCCTTAAACAGACGGTCAGGCGTGAGATATGCACAGTATTTTTATTTTTTTATTTTTTTTATTTTGAGAGTTTTATATAGCGCTGGCTAGACCCGGAGGTATCAGAGCGCTTTACATTGGGCTACACAATGTTACAGAACACAATAAACAAGTTACACTTTACATCAGAAAATAAGCAACATATTGAAAGAGGAAGGAAAGGTGACAGATAGAGCGGAGGGGGAGGGGGAGGGGGAAATGTGAAGGGGGAGGATGGGTGAAAAGAAGGCAGGAGAGACGAGAGGAAGTCTGCCCAAAGACCGACTGGGTAGGTGACGACCGAGGAGGGAATCCACAGCCCGTCTCCCCTATAGCTAAACAAGGTAGCTCCATCAGGCATCAGTCAAAATAGCTAGGTCTCAGCTGACGAGGGAAGGTTCACAAAAGAAAGTCAAGTGGATAAGGCAGGGTGGGATCTATGAGCAAGGACGGGTGAGGGTAAGGGTCAGTAGCTAGAAAGAGGAGAAAGAGTAGAGCGGAGAGGGGTAGGGGGTAGGGTGAAGGGGGAGGAGGGAAATAAAGGTCCAGAGAGACGCAGGAAAGTTTGCCCAAAGACCGGCTGGGTAGGTGATGGTCAAGGAGGGTATCCATAGCCCATCTCCCCTATATCTCGCGAGGTAGATCCACCGGGCATCAGTCAAAATGGCTAAGTCTCCGCTGTCAAGGGAAAGTTCTCAGAGTAAATGCCGAGTTCAGCTGGGCAGAAAGGGATTCCGCACTTAACAGGTTAGAGCCGGCCCTCCAAGTCCTGGCATTTCGCTTCCAGGTCCAGGGTGCGTGTCCTATTGAGTCAACATCCGCCTGGAGCGCGATTATTTTAGTCCCCATTTCTGCCTTGAAGGACTCGAAGGAAGCCCCCAGGTCTGCCTTGATGTCTTCCCGTAGCTCCCTTTTGAATTCCTACAGAGTTGCGAGGAGGTCTTCTCGGGTGAATGCCATTATCCCCGTCTCCTGGTTACCCTCTTCCTCCTGTTCGTCACTCGGTTTGGCTGTCCCAAAGTAGTTGGAGACCTTGGTGGTTTGTCCTTTTTATGGTGGCATAGAGGCAGGTCTTGCATCCCAACCCCCACCTCTCGGCACCTGGCGTGAGTGATTAAATGAGGGCGAGTGATGGCGTCGTAAAAGAGAGGCTGCGTCGCCCCGTCGCGCTAATAGTGTGCAGGTTCTGACCCTGGCCTTTGTGCTGGTTTTGCTAAATCCCTTCGTGCTGGGTATTGGGTGCCATCTTAAGGTCAGGCATAGACCCTGGCAACCCTCCAGAGCTCTTCATTCTCCCAAACATGTGCAATCTCCCTGTGGAATCGGCATGGGCGCCTCGCCGGTTTCCCTCTTCCCCAGCCTCAGGATTAGCCCCTCGCGTGTCCCTCTGTGTGGTAGATATAGTATGCACAGTAGATATAGTATGTTTGGACCAGTGGGAGTCTGGAGGATATTGTGATGACTCCTGGGTCCATCAGAGCGTCGTACCAGTTCCCATCCTCTAAGGGCCCCAGCCAGCCCTCCCACTGGGTTCTAAGGTAGCTCAGTGTATAAGGGGCATTGATGATTAATGTGCAGTATATCTGCGAGACACCACCTTTACCTAGTGCATCCATCATAAGCTTTACCTCAAAAGGGCTGAATTCCAGGAGTGATGTGCCTTGTAAGATGTGCGTGCGCAGTGCATGGTGTAATTGCAAATATTTACGGAATTGTGTTGTGGATAATGCATACTCAGTTTGGAGCTCCTGAAAGGAGTGCATGTGTGTGATGGACCAAACGTCTCCCAATTGTGGGAAGCTAATGGCGTGCCAGTGATTAAATCCTTCCAGCGTGGCCACCTCTCTCAACCATGTGTCCTGCCACATGGGAGTCTGCTGAGTGAGTTTAGAGCTCCATCCGGTATTTCGAAGCACAACCCTCCACCCCAGAAAGATCATCCAAGTCAAATCCGGAATTGCGGTAGGGACGATGGTGTCAGAGCATCACCATAATTAGTTGGAATCCTAGTGAGGTGAGCTCCACTCTGTAGGCCGGGTCAGACCATTCGCTGTTGAGCCAATCATTTATTACCAGGACCTGCGATGCCAGATAATATAGGTACAGGTTTGCCATACCAAGGTCCCCGTAATATGGAGCACGTTGACAGTTGATACAGGCCAGCTGCGGTCTAGAGTTGCCATAGAAAGGCGATAGCCACTGCGTCCATCTCTCGAAACCAGTGGTGGGGCAGTATCTGTGGAATGCTTTGAAAAAGATAAAGAAACCATGGCAGCACCATTATTTTATATAAGGCTATCCTGCCCCTTACATTCAACGGAAGGGACTGCCACTTATTGAGGTCTGCTTTGATTCTATGGGTCAAACGAGTAATGTTAAGGTACCATTCAAGCCAGTCTGGCTGATGAGGGGTGTTACCCCGAAACCGGTCCGAGGATGCTGGTTTCCGGTCCAGGGAAGACCTGGCTTGGCAGTTCGGGCTGGACTGTTCCCATGAGGCACAGGGTCAAGACTGATTTGCATATAGCTGTGTCTGAACTGGGGTGGCAAAGTGAGCTAAAGAATGATGATGGATTCAGCCCAGATCTGTGACTGGGGATGAGTGTCTGTAAAGTTTCAGCGCTCCATCCATCATCTCCTTGTGTTTGCTTTGATCACCCTACGATGGCAGGGTATGCCCAGACGTGAGTCCCTTACTCACTTTGCCACTGGAGTCAAGCTAGCCTGGCTGATGAGGGGTGTTACTCCGAAACCGGTCCCAGGATGCTTGTTTCCGGTCCAGGGAAGACCGGACTTGGCAGTTCGGGCTGGACTGTTCCCATGAGGAACAGGGCCAAGACTGATTTGCATATAGCTGGGTCTGAACTGGGGTGGCACAGTGAGCTAAAGAATGATGATGGATTCAATCCAGATCTGTGACTGGGGGTGAGTGCCTGAAAAGTTTCAGCGCTCCGTCCATCATCTCCTTGTGTTAGCTATGTTAAGGGACCATGTCAGCGCGAGGTGAAGTGCCACCTGAATCCTCAGGCAGCAGAAACTCAAGCGGCGCGCTGGAATAGCAGCCTTCCATTCCACACAGCTCCGCAATGGTGACAGTGGTACCAAGATAGACTTGGCTGGGTTGATATTCAATCCAGAGGCCTCAGCAAAGATCTGCAAAAGTTGGAGACTGCAGAGGCTACTGCTGTCTGAGGTCAAAAGGAACAAGAGGACATTGTCCGTGTATAGTTCGATACGGTCTTCGCGACTTGTGTCCCACTCCCATTTGCTGACCTGTGCATCGCACTGTATATGTCAAGCAAGGGGCTCAATCACTAGTGCAAAAAGGAGGGGAGGATAAGGGGCAACCCTATCAAGTCATCTGGCGTATGGGGAACTCGTGGGAGACCGCCCCATTAATCTTTACACAGATGGTAGGGTTAGAGTAGAGTACGTGGACAAGGTTGGGGAATCGTGGTCCAGACCTGGCCCTTTGTAAGACCTGAGAGAGCTATCCTCAGTCCATGGTGTAAAAAGCCTTCTCAAAATCAATGAGGAGCAATGCTAACTCGGTTGTAAGGAGGTGGCGACGAGCAAGGGCCACGTGTAGGTGCCTCAAACAGTTTCTCGTGCTCCTAGCTGGCATAAATTCACATTTGCCCGGGGTGTATTAGAGTCTAAAGGACACGTCTAAGCATGAAGCCAGGTTAGCCGCAAAGATTTTAACTTCTCCATTAATAAGGGAGATGGGGCGATAGTCTGCAACTGAGACTGATGGAGGGTGCACTTTTGGCATGACTACAATAGTAGCCTGGTCAAGATCCTATGGCCGAAATAGCTGCCCCTATTTCCTCGGTCATAAAGGTTTGTTCTAGGTACTGTACCTCAGTGGGGGAAAGTTGAGGGAGGGGCACCTCATTGAGTGAGGGGGTAGGCTACCTCGATCGGAGGGCGAGGGACTGCAGCGTATAGTAAGTAGAGAGTAATATGCAGCAAATGTCTGAGTAATGGTATGAGAGGTGCAGTAGAGGCATCCGTTTAGGTCCATTATCTCTGGTACGACTCTTCTGGCCAAAGGCCAGGATGCCAGCCAAAATAGTATTTTACCATTCTTGTCCCCCCCCCCCCTCAACCATACACCCGTGCAGTGGACGTGCGCCAGATCTAGTTCGCCACCTCGAGCGATAGGAGTCGGATCTCCTCCTAAATCAGTGTCAACTATTGGGTGATGTCACCATGAGGCCCGGTGGTAAGTTGTGCCTCTAAGCGGAGGGCGTGCACCTAGAGTTGAGCAATGTGGTGGTGTCTTGCATTTTCTTTCCCCCCCAAGGATACTTTTAGCATAGCCCCTAATGGTGGCCCAAAGGGTGCCTGCAGATCGCACTGTGCCACTATTGGTATGAAAGTAGGCTTTTATTTCTTGTTCCACCGCATGGGTGTAGGTCTCCTCTTGGAAGCACCATGCATTGAGCCTCCACATGGGATACAGAGTATCGCATGTCACACCTAATGGCTGAAGCACAGGAGCGTGATGCCAGATCCCACGTGGGAAAATCTGTACTTGTGAGACAGTCAGCCGCGGACATGAAAATCATATCAATGTGTGCATGTGTATGGTGGACATAAGCATGTGCGAATACTGCTGTTGTCTAGGGTGCTAGAGTTTCCAAATGTCCCATAAGCCTAAGGTATTTACCCAATTGAGAAAATGTCAGGCACTGCTACGACGGTCCGCGTTGAAGTCACCCACTACAAGTGTGAGACTTGGAGGTAACTGTGCTATCACTGCCGCGAGCGCATCAAGGAAAGAGTCTAGCGCCGTGGGGGGAGCATATAGACATAGGTGGTTCAGTGGTCAGCCCTCTCCCACGCCGGTGAGGGCAAGGTACCTACCCTGGGGATCTGACACGGTCTGGGGAACCACCATAGGGAATGCACGGCACATGATGATCGCTACTCCTCGGGATCCCCTGGTGTAGCCAGCGTGATAAATTCTATCAATCTTGGTGTGCCAGGAACGGACACTTCGTACCCATCAGATGCGTCTCCAGTAGCATCAGGACCGAGGGTAGGAAGCGGTGGGCGTAGCATAGTACTGCACAGCATTTGACATGGTCTAGAAGAAGGCAGTTAACATTCCAACATAATGTGATAAGATGTCATGATGAATTGGGGAGTGGCAGTAGGAGCGGAACCCCTGGTCCTCCAAGGACATTCAGAACAGTCAGCTCTGGGGTGTGATGAGGTAATAAAAAGGTGTAGTGATATAACATTGGGTACTGATGTGTTAGTGTGATGTGACGACCTGAAAGAAAATGAGTTACAAAGGCAGGTAACAAACAATAACCTCATTAACATGTTATCAAGGAAAATCTCTTCTCCTCCAGCTCCCCCACCCCATACTTCCCCTGGAGAAGCATCTGTCGCCCTGAACTTGCAACAAAACTTAGAACCAGTATTTCTTCAGGTGTGGAGTAGTGGACTCATCCATATTGCAGGATCAATGTCCTTTAATGGTGTGTAGCTGTGCGGGTTGCTCCCAGGTTTCCCCTGTGAGTAGTATGCATCAGCATCTCTGTGGCTGGACTTAAGGCCGGTTCGGATTCGGCAGCGGTCTTGACGTAGGTTTGACGTAGCTATACCCCTTCCAGCATCTGGCGGCTGATCAGAACGTTGGGTTGGTGGCACTGACGAGCCGGAGCTCGGGGAGGGCGTGTTGGCCTGAGCAATATGTCACCCCCCCAAGGGAGCGGGTACGGATCCTTTTCCATCGCCGAACCATCTCCAAGCTGACTGTAGCTGGTGCTCCAGTCGAGGGGGGAGGGGAAATGGCTTAGTCGGTGGAGTTGTTTCTCTTCAGTGAGCCAGTCCCAAGCGGATTCTGGAGTCTCGAAGATATGTGCTTTAATGGCATTAATTACTTTAAGACAGGCTGAGAACAGAAGCATATACAAAAGACTGAGGGCCCTGAGCTTCTGTTTAACCGCTTTATAGGACCTTTGCTTCGCCTTTACTTGCTTGGTGTAATCCGGAAATATAAGGATTTTGGATTCCTGGTAGCGGAGTTCTGGGAGGGCCCGAGCCTCTCTTAGGATGCAGTCTCTGCCTGTGAAGTTGAAGAATTGAACAAACATGGGCCGAAGAGGGACTCCAGGCGGGGGCTTAAGAGTAAGTGCTCTCTAGGCCCGTTCCACTGCAAACCAGGGGGAGAATCTACCAATCGGTAGCCAGGATTTAATCCATTGTTCCACAAACTCGGCGGGCTGTGTAGACTCCATGCACTCAGGAAATCAAACAAATCTGAGGTTATTACGCCTGGAGTGCTATTCAGCATCTTCTGCGTGGTGATATAGCTCAGCTGTCTGGGAGAGGAGGCTTTTACCTTGTGGTCTGACACCTCGTCCTCAACTGTGGAGAGGCGCCCTTCTGCCTTTGTAATTCTACTAGTGGTGTTTCACAGATTCTGGCAGAGTGTCACATCAACAAGCACTATGCCGATTTTAGAATCAACCACAGTCTGTGATTTATGTATAGCCTGCAGCACCTTGGCCACGTCTCCCTTGCTAGGTGCCCCTTTATCAGTTTCCTCACCTCCCACTGCTTCAGGGCTCGTAGAGTATTGATCGATGTGAGGCTGGGAGGAGTGAAGCTTCAAAGTTTTGTCTTTCCCCGTTACGCAGCAAAAGACCACAGCTAGAGCACATCAGGCCTGGCCCGCTTGACGCGCTCACACAGCAGCACGAGCAGCCAGGCACTGGGAGAGAATATCGAGACTGCCAGGAGGTGTCAAGGTGCAGGGGAGTGGGACTCATTAGCCGAAGACTGAAAGAGCCATAAGCCACCCAGGCCTGTGGGATATGCGATGTTACATCGCATGCGGTACAACGCATGCGGTTACAACGACCGCGTTGTTACAACGCATACCATTACATCGCTAGTCGTTTCTACGACTTGCTGTAGGGGGCGCACTAGACTTAGGAATAGTATAATTTACTATTCCAACTCCAGCGTGCGCAACAGTAAGGAAGGTGTTGGAATAGTAAATGATACTATTCCTTAGTTTAGAGCGCCCCTTACATCAAGTCATAGAAACGGCTTGCGTTGTAATGGTTAGCGTTGTAACAACTCGGTCGTTGTAACGACCGCAATGTAATTGCATGCGTTGTACCGCATGCGATGTTAACGCTGCTTCCCAGGTCTGTGCCTTGGGGGCTACAGGTAGGTCCCTTTTCCACCCCAGTCGGTTCAGGCCTGTGTCAATTGAGGTGGGACAGAGTCCCCACAAGGCCTACCGTATTGGGGGAGCGCTGTTCCAATCCTGTATTAACCACTCGCCAAACAAGAGCCACATTCAAGCATCAGAGAGCAGAGGTTCGCCTGTGTTTAAGTCCTGGGATTATAGGGGCCTCATCGGTAAGCTCAGCAGGAAGACATGTCAAGCATTGTTCTGCTGTCATGGATAGTAAAGTTAGGCCCAGTGTGGGAGTAATCCTCACACCTCAGTCTCTCCTCATGCTACAACTGTGGGAGATACGTTATGTTAAAAGATTTTGTAAAGCGTGCGTACACCGGGCTGGTTTCATGGCGCTACTCAGAGATGCCGGACCCTAGGGAGTTACTCATAAGCTTGTCTGAATAGCCAGGTCTTGAGGAGCCTCCTGAAGCTTAGGAGGATGTTGCATGATCGAATTTCGGGGGGGAGAGAGTTCCACAGTCTGGGAGCTAGAACGGCAAACCTGGCACCACCCAGGCGCTTTAGTTTGAAGTCAGGGGTTGACAAAAGGTGCTTATGGGCCGAGCGCAAGTTGCGCGTGGGTATGTGCCTATGAATAAGGCTGTCCAGGAATTTCGGGCTCCTTCCATTCAGGGATTTGAAGATGAGACAGCATACCTTGAAGGCGCAACGCTGTGAGATGGGGAGCCAGTGCAGCTTCCTCATCAGGGGGGTGACATGATGATGCCTAGGCTGTTGAAAAATCAGTCTTGCTGCTTGGTTCTGAAACAGTTGCAAGCGTTTGATTAGATAGAGTGGAATGCCAAAATATAGCGAGTTGGCGTAGTCAACATGGGACATAACCATGGCAAGCACCACCTGGATCAAAGCATCCTGGGTGAGATATCTTCTAATCTTTTTTATTTTCCTCAGCTGGAAGAAACATGTGGATATCACTGACCCAATTTGGGACTTCATGGTGAGGTCGTGATTTATTGTTACCCCGAGGCTTTTGGCTGAGGCAGATGGGGAGGGAGGTTGGCCCAGCTCCTTTGGCCAAAAGTGTGAGCCCCATGGGTTGTGAGTGCCCCCGGTTAGAACTAACTCGGTTTTATCCGGGTTAAGTTTTAGGTGATTTCTATTCATCCACCCGCTAATAAATAGCATAGTTGACTGAAAATGACTGACCGAGTCGGGGGAATTGCTGATGGAGAATATTAGCTGGAAGTCATCAGCATAATTGAAGGTGCAAACTTCCTTCTCTCTCAGAGCCCGGATCAGTGGGAGGAGGTATAGGTTAAACAGAAGGGGGGAAAGTGAGGAGCCCTGTGGGACACCACATGTGGTCCTCATTTTGGGCGCTGTATACTGGGCAATGCGGACCGACTGGGAGCGATTTCCAAAAAAGGAGCAGATCCAGCCCAGGGCAGGCACCTGAATCCCCGCGTCTCCTACACGGTCGACCAGTATACCGTGGTCAACCGTGTCAAAGGCCGCGGAGAGATCAAGAAGGACAAGGGCCTGTGGGGAGCCCTTATCGGCGTCCCTGCGAAGAGTGTCCAATACTGTTAGTATTACGGCCTCAGTGGAATGTGCAGGGCGAAACCCTGCTTGGTGAGGATCGAGATATCCAGACTCTTCTAGGAATCCGGAGAGGCATCTAGTGGCGTAGGCTTCCAAGACTTTGGCCATGTATGGGAGAAGCGAAATTGGACGATAATTGTCAAGATTTGAGGGTCTGCCCCTGGTTTCTTCAGGAGGGGGACAACAATTGCCTCCTTGAAGGTTTCAGAGACAAGGCCCTGGGACAATGACTCGTTCAGGAGAGATAGAGCTGGGCTGGGAAGAGCAGTGAATATTTCTCTTAAAATGCCGGGGGGGCAGCAGTCCCTTGGTGAGCCTGAACTAACTTTGGAGAGGAGATCCAAGAGTGTCTGGTTGCTAATAGTCGGAAAATGAGTAAAGGTGCTGGTATTTTTAGATGTAATAGGGCATGCCGGAATGCTGGCCTTGATTTTTGAAATTTTGGCGATAAAAAATGAGTTCAGGGAGTTACAAAGGGTTTGAGAAGGAGTGGGTTTGATTGTGACTCTGTCAGGATTAGACAACTCATTGACTATTGAAAAAATCTCCTTAGACCCGTTAGTTGCGGTCAGGATTTTAGAGGAGAAGTAGGCAGCTTTGGTAGTCGAAATAGCTTTTTTGTAGATACACGTCGTGGGGGGCAAGCATCACTCACAAGGATGCTTGACCAAGTCTCTTCAAGTGCCACCACATCTACATTACAAGGGGGACGGCCGGCCGGCCGACAATCATGGCGGGGCTGCTATCTTGGATCATGGCCCAGATCTGCAGCGGTACATATCCCCCAGGGCCGATTTCGGTGTTTTGGGCCTCAATCTGGGCACAGGGATGAGCAGCGGTGATGGAAATTCAAGGGCAGCAAGGTAGTAAATGCGGCAGCTGAAGGTAGAAGGCGGCGGATGACGGACTGGAGCACTCTTAGAGTGCGACTGCCATCATGATGCCCCAAGCCACGCCCTGACAATATTCATATATTTTACATATTCTTGTAGCACATTATCAATGCTTTCGATAGGCCGTAGTTTCTTAGCTTAAGGGTGACTTAGGTTTGTGATTGTCTAAAACCAGGTATTTAAAGTTGTGTTGACTGATGGAACATAATTCTGAGGTAACAAGCTTATAAAAATCTTCTGGTATTAGAAGACCACATTTTAAATCTACATAAAGTCGAGGCTGTACACCCAAACCTCCTATATGTTTTTTTTAAATTATAAGTTTAATAAAGGAGAATGATGTACTCCTAGAGAGGTGGGGATAGTGTTTTATTTTAAACAGGTGCGGCACACAAAATGGCAACAAGGATGTCTTTAATCAGCTTTAAGGTTCAGCTAATACATTCACTTATAAGGCAAAGTAGGTGCACTACAATTTAGGACATATTCAGAAATCAGTATGCACAGAACACATAGCCTTGTTTGTACAGGCTGCCCACACAGTGTCAAAAGATTAAAATGGAACGCCCTCCATGTCTATATTACAGAATATAAAACAGAGCGCAGCAGTACAGAAACATTTAGGAACATGAGCGGAATGCTAAATGTGTCTGTGTGTGTACGAACAATTCTCCAAGGGTGTGTGTGCCACTGTGTGAAATTATAACTGATGAATGCCAGCTTTATCTGAAGAGCAGATCCATATGTATTGGGTGAGACAAAATGTATTCAGAGGGTCACGGGTTCTGAACCTAAGACTGGAGCGGTCTTTATCAGGTATCTGCTTCATTCTGCTAAGAATGGACCATAAGAGTTGGTTCTTGAGCTTGCAGCATGTGCTGAGGTGTGAAACGGTGATGGATATACAGAATTATACACTCAGAGGACTGCCCCAACTAGGTTTCAGCTCAGTGGTTGGTGGGGGCTCAGGGACGCCTGGCTTGGGGTTGTCGAACTGAACTTCCCGGTTTGAAATGTTCTAGAATATTTAATCAACGATTGACTGTTCTGCCTGTAGCAATGTTTCGCTGGCGAGGTTTGCAGGGAGAGGTTAAACGGATTATGGGTGTCCATCTGAATGAGGTGAGGCAAGGCCTCCACATTGAGGGCTTAAGAGTTAATTTTTGATACTGTGGTACTAAGCACTAATGAATAGCTAGATCGGACAGGTTGAGTGGCAAGTTTTGGGTCGTTCTTACTGTAGTTCATGCAAAGACATTTTCTGTGGTAGATTTCATACTATAATCAGTATGTAAATAAAAACGTTCTACACAAACTATTTGTTGCAATTAACTTTACAGAGAACTGCATGAGTCGAGAAGACACGAAAATTGCAGCAACAGATGTATGTGGCGGGTTCTGGACACTCATGATAAAGGGAGTGATGTAATGTCTAGGGAGGCGCCTACTAGTGTACATAACTATACACATGCTAAAAACTGACAATATGTATTGATCACTTCCATTTTTTGCAATTAGAAGTCTCATTATCGTCAAGGTTTACAATTTTAAAGCCTGGTCTGCGTTAGATGTTCTGGCTCTCATCTCAACATTCATGGATTATGGGGGACGGCAGAAGCCCTTCTACCTCTTCCTCTTAACAACAACTACCCTTGGTTACAAGAAGTGGGGAATGGCTCTCACCTCCATTATTCCTGGTATATGATCATGTATGTTGAACCTCTGCAAACGTCAGCGCTCAACTTCTGTTCCACCCAGCAACACAACTGTACCCAATACAATCCTGCAAGCAGTAGTGTCCTTCAGGGTTTGGCAGATGATTAAAGGTGCATGGGTTTAGGGCAAAGGGGTATGCACCAGAAGGGGTGAGGATTCACCATAAGGGGTGTGACAAAAGGTGGGGCCTGACACATGCTACACTGCTGTCACCTCATTTGATTGAAGATGGAGATTTTCCCTACTCAGAGAATATATCAAGACCAAGGAGCTTCTCATTAATATTTCAGGTTTATGCTCAAAGTATGAAAATACCTGTCACTGTCCCTAAGAATAGATTACAAAATTAACTTAGGAGTTGAAAAATGGGCAACCCAAATCAGAGGCAAAAATCTGCACTTTGTAGTCATAAAGCAGGTTGTTGTTAGCAATAATCCAAACTAAATAATAGATCTTGTAATATCAACGTGTTTGTGTTTGAGACATTATAAATACAAGTTTACCTGAATATGTCCGTATTCGCTGTACGATAAGATCTCGTCTCCAGTATGAACATTGAAAATCGAATGGAGACATTTTGAAGGGCTGGGGTCCTGCTTAAACTGTTCAACCTTTAACAATGCAAAACACAATTAACAATATTTAATTTGAATATGCATTACAAAATCTAGCTTAGGTAAATATTTTAGCAGAATAAAAATCACACCACGTGGTAGAGTTATAAAATATTGGAGTCAGCATTCAGTCTAACCAAAAACTCCATTCAACAATGAGAAAAATGCTCCTGGCACTTCAATCTTGTAACCAGAATGGCATTTTCTACCTTCTTTACATATTTTTTGTTTCCACATCAACAGAACGTATTCAAAGTTCAAGATCACCACTGGTTGTGTAGCAAACATGAATGTAACGAAATTAATTTCTGTGAGCGTGATTCTTACAACTTTTACACACGCAGGTGGTACTTGTTTATGCAAAATGTTGCGCCAATAACACTTACTACTGATAAAAATCCATTATTGGCTGGTCCTTCAATAGTTTTAGGTATAAGTCATGGGGTACAGCAGATACCACAGCATTTGTGTGGAAGGACGCATTGCCAATGTTCAGTACGTTCATGAAATCGTGCCCTAGTGGGTATATATTTACAGTACCTTTTCACAAACTCAAAGTGTGAGAAATTGGGTTACTGATCGAGGGGGGTGAAACCCTATTCAAGCAACAACCACAATTCTTGTCAGGGTGAAACACAAGCAAATCCCCAAATTAACCTCTGCTTAACCCGCTGGTAGCTCGGCATATAATCAGTCAGGCTTAATTTGGAAGCAATATGTAAAGCATTTATGCAGTACACACACAGCAATACAGTGAATACACAACACAAGAAAAATCCCACAACAATTTAGAAAAATAGTGTCAAATTCATTAAATTATTTGACACCAAAACAACAAAAATCCAATCAGCAGAACCGGAAATATGCAAAGTTAACAGTTTTGAAGGAATCAAGCGCTTAGAAGCAAAGGGCGTCAACCACGGCTATCTGATTGGGGAAACGGCCGTTATAACGCGGGCTGAACCATGCATGCCATTTAGGGGCAAGCTGAACCACGCTCGCCTTAACCAGACATATGCCTTACCCACGCATATACATTGTTAAGGCAGTGTGCGGTCTAGATGCTGGGATGGGCGGGCACAGGAAGAAGAAAGGATCGGGAGAGGACGGGGTCTGGTAAGTGGGGCCGGGTTTTGGGGGATGGGGGTAGTTATTAAGGGTTGTGGTTGTTTTTAGGGATTGGAGTAGTTTTTAGGTGTCAGGGTAGTTTTTAGGGCTCAGGGAGGGGTTGGGATAGTTTTTAGGTTTGGGGGGGTCAGGCAGTTTTTAGGGCCCTGGGGGGTAGTGTTTAGGGCTCGGGGGTCAGGGTAGTGTTTAGGGCTGAAGGGGGTCAGGTAGTGTTTAGGGCTCAGAGTAGTGTTTAGGGCTCAGAGAAGGCGAGATGCATCGCACTGGACCTGTGCCAGTGGTGAGTTGGTCACGCTGCATCTAGATGCAAGGAGTTGCATCGACTTCAAAGAAGCCCGTTATGTCCCTGGGACTTTGAACAGGAGGCCAGTCAACTGACCCTTGGAGATGTTCTGGGACCACACAGACAGGCTGGGTTCAGCACAGCAGCTCACATCAGCAGAAGAATCCGGGCGCAGCAACAGCAGGGCTTAGTCAGCAAAGCAGAGTTTGGGCAAAAGGGCAGACTCCACAGCTGGGCAGTCCTTTTTCCTGGCAGAGTCCACAGGTCCAGAAGTAATCTAAAGAGATGGGTCTGAGGGTCCACTATTTATACCTGGTGCCTACTTTGAAGTCGGAGAAGCTTCTAGAGTCCTCCCCTACAGAGGTGTCTGGAATTTCCGGCCTCCCTGCCCTGGCCACAGCTTGTCTGGGGGCACAAAATACTAGTGTGAAACCTTTTGTGAGTGTGCTGAGGCAGAGTCTCTGTGATGAGCAAGTGTGATAAGTGACAGCTCCGCCCCCAATCAAGTGAGAGATGGCCCATCCTGCCAACACCTATTCCCCCTTTGTCTCACTGTCTGGGAGTAATACACAAAGACCAACTGCCAGCTACACCTAGGCACAAAATGGTTAGGACCAAAAATGTAAACTTCCTAAAAGTGGCTTTTTTAGAATTGTGACTTAAAATCCAACTTTACCATTAAACAGGGTTTTAAATTGCAATTCTTTAGAGACCAAATCTGACTCTCCTACCTGCTTCAAATTGAATGTTATCACTTATTAAACGTATTAAGGTAACCCAAGGTTATCCTATGGGAGAGTTAGGCGGTGAAACAGTGAAAATCGAATTTGAGAGTTTTTCACTACCAAGACGTGTAAAACTTAAAAGTACATGTCCAACGTTTTAAATACAACGCACCATGCCTACCCTAGGGGCGATATATGTATTAAAAAAATATGTTTTTAGGCCTGGCAAAAGGTTTATTTGACCAGGTCAAAAAGGCAGTTTAAAACTGCACACACAGGCTGCAATGGCAGGCCTAAGGTATGTTTGAAGGGCTACTTAAATGGGTGGCACAATGAGTGCTGCATGCCTACTAGTAGTATTTAATTTACAGTCCCTGTGTGCAGATAGTACCACCTTACTAGAGCCTTTAAAGTAAATTAAATATGCCAATTGAGTGCAAGTCAATTTCACCATGTTTAAAAGTGAAAGTACAAGCACTTTAGCACTGATTAGCAGTGGTATGGAGCATAAAGTCCTAGGGCCAACAAAAACGAATTCAGCAAAAACAGGGGGAGTAAGGCAAAAGGTTTAGGGGAAGACCACCCTGAGACTGACAGGTCTAGCACATAGCATTCTAAACGTATTTGGCTACTTGACAGTGGAAAAGGGTACCTTGCACCTCAATTTTTTCTGGGATGTAGAAGAAAGGGTTTCTTCACGTGGAACAAAGTTTTCCATGGGAAGACAGCACTGCAATCAATGAAGTGTGCAATTGCATACTTAGACTAGTTCTTAGGCCCCGATTATGAGTTGGACTGTGCAGTGGGCCTGCAAATAATGGGGCCAGAATTATTGTTCCAGCCTGGTAATTTCTCCCCTGCACAGTGCAATTAAAAGTTAAACAGACGAGAATTGTCAAAATTAGCTCCCTTCGCTCTTGTGCCCTCCCCACTAGAGGGCCTACCTGTGGAACTTTCCAGTGTTCTAATAAGCTTCAAACCTTCCCTTGGATGCACATACTAACTTCCAGTCATCTGGTCGCTATTTGGAAATTGACATACATTCCCAATCCAGGTTGGGTTTTGTGGAAGCCAGTTTGCTCACGCTTGAAACTCCATTCCTAAAATTCATTGCTCACTGCTTTGTCTCCACCCCTGCAGGCCAAGGATGAGTGGAGGAATTCAGCACACCTGTGACTGGCAGGTGCTAACCTGCTCACAAATGACGCAGGTGATCACTGTGAGCTCTTTTAAGCCTCAGCTCCCTTCAGTCCAGTGTTGGCCATTGTAGAAATGCTCCTGTTAGGCTGACCCTTGTTTCCTGAGCTTTTGCTATCCTTGTTTCCATTGTTCCTGAGCTATAGTTATTTCGGTTTCCTGTTCCTGGGCTGTAGCTAATTCCTTGTTCTTGAACTAGCAATGCCTTCAGTGCTACCTTGAATTCCTTGATTCCTGAGCCAGCACTAAATTAGTGCACCCTTGAGGTTACTCCTCTTCTGTATTTACCTTTTCCAAGTCCCTCCCTTTCTTCCCATTGATCTGTGTTCCAGTTTCTAGTCTGCTGTCTTCCTGTTCCTGCTGTCCTAGCTTCCAGTTTCCTTGTGCGGTTTGTTTCTTACTTTCTGCTAAGTGTGCCCTTTGTTTTCCTTCTTTCCTATTAAGCACTCCTCCTTGCAAGCTCCTGGTCAATAATGGCTGTGTATTTAGCTCTACACCCTTGCTGTTACCGCCTTGTGTGTTCCCGTTTGATCGCCAGGGTCCATGGGCACAGCTGACAACCTAGGTGGGGTTTCATGTCCACTGTGAGCATTGTCTTTGAGTTACTTTTATAACATCGGCATAGGTATCAGCTCCACAGACCCTGCCTTGCATGTATATCCTAGATGTGGGTATTGGCAGTCAATATCTGTACAAGCAATTGTTGGTGAGGAACTTACTGAGTTTCAGTCTTACTGTGGTAGCCCCTGAGTGCTTTACCCTCACATTACCTTTATTGTTGATATATATATATATATCTTGCACATCTGTCCAGGGTGATCTGCTGAATGCCAAATTGCCTCTTCAGCACCTGTCCTTTCTGAGCTCCAACTCTCTTGTTCCCTTGTGCATAGCTTCCCCTGTCTCCTCTGACTCTCTGTTGTGGGATCTTGGACAGATCTGTACCCAATATTCTGCCTACTTTGTCTACCCTGCCACCAGTCCTTGCCAGAGATCCTGAAAAAATTAGGAATAACTACACAGACCCATTTTTCTAGGCCACAAACTTCATAGTTTATCCTATCCCGGCTTAACACACACATTTACCAATCTGCTCTAAGAAGGTAATATGGGGCCAGGCAGGATTGTTGCGTAATCTGGGAGCAGCCTCATCTGCCGAGGTTCCTCCTGCTTTTGCAGACTAACCGTGGGAAATCAGGAATGCATGGTACCTTTCAGACCCAGGCAGCACTGACTATGGCTCAAGGCTGCACTTGGTACTCTGGGTTTGAAGGATGCCAAAGGAGGCAGCAGGAAGCCTCAGGAGAGCGTAGGCAGCTCCGTAGCTCCTGCCTACGTCCTGAGACGCTTCTGCCTACACCCACCTGCCCACTGCAGACAGGGACAGCCAGGTTTTGCCAGGCGCAGAATCACACATTGTAACAATGGAACCAGTATTTTCGCACTAAATATCACTTGGTACAAAAAAATTGTATCCAGTAGTCTCAGGTGAATACGCACCAGCCCAAGTGTACTCACATGCTTGTTTCCTCTCTGTGATACCATTCCAGCCTACCTCCAATTAAGGCCTTACTCTGCTGATTTTCTGCTCTGCACACAACCCATAGTCATAGGCTCGGGTTCGCAGGAACTTGCCATGGAAACCATGATTTTACGACTGTCAGAATTTCAAAAAATGAGCTAACCCATAAATTCACCAACAGTCTGAGGTTTTTCAAAAGGTTATAATTGTCTGTGACCATGCTAAACAATGCTAAATAAAATACTATAGTGTTATGAAAACAGAGGCCAAATCTCCAGAAAAAGGCAAAATCAGGAAACTAGAAGTTATGATCGAGTGTGCACAAGCACGATTCACCTGGAGTGCCACGTAGCATACAACTGTTTGATTTTGGTCTAACGACAGGATCTTGCAGATTAACCTGAGGTGGTTATCATGTACAAGTTGCCATTCCTCCGACATGACAGTCTTGGATCTAATTTCTTTATGTTCTTTCAGAACAAACTCTTGCATATACTTAATGTTGGATCTCATAGGTCATTTGTTTTTTCCCTTGAACATATAACATAGTGTGTACGAGAAACTTAAGTGTGCACACTTTGATCCGATTCTGAACCACCAAGTGGAGTAATTTAATAATTGTAGCGTGGTTTTTCTGTACGGAAATGCGATGCAACTCCGTTTGTTTGAAAAGCAAATATTTCAAGTCTTCCATTTTGCTAATTCTACAGTGCCTTCAAGGTAGTAGCATAATCAGTTCCACGTCATCAACAGTTGAAAAGAGTGTGATATGACATTGAACCGTGGTAATACACAACATTGAATCATGACCGAACATTCATATTGGTACACTTCACCAAACCAAGGTATATTTTGAGCCCCTGAGAGACACTGCCCTGATGTAAGCATATAATACAATTAGCATGCAGATAACATCAAAATTGTGCATTTATTCCATGGTCGACCAGAAACGGGTTTTAGATCCATGACAGCATGATAAGCCACAGCTGCCAAATTTAAGCAGGGAAATTGACTGAAGCTCAAACCAGACGAGACAGGAAAGGCTGTGGTGCAACCAGAGAGGTTATTTGCGTGTAGATGGGTGTAGGCAGTGGTGGCTACTGCTTAATGAGGGTTGAGGGGGGTGGGGGATTAAAAAAAAAATCTACTTACCTGCACAGGCTGGCCTCCGCCTCCCGGTCCTCTTCGGTCATGGAAACGCAGGCAGGCTCCCCTAGCCAATCACAACGCTGCTGTCACCAGCATGACAGCAGCGTCGTGATTGGTCAGCACGATGATTTGGCGCTCAGACGGGGACTATAAGCCTGTGCATGTTTCCCACACATGCTGTGCAATACAGCCGGTATGAGAACATGCAGAGTACGCATGACTGTTTGGCCTGCCCAAGAAGGCCGGCTAAACCTTCATGCCCACTTAGTGTGTGCTCACCACTCCTCCCCCTGGCCCCTGCTCTGGCCAGCCCAGTCCCGCCACGTCCGCACCTAAGCAGGAACAGAAAAATAAAATGATAATAACATTGCGTTATTTTATTTTTATTTTTTAAACTGCTCGCAGAGCAGTGGGGCGACGCTCCTCCGCCTTAGCGGAGGAGCCGCCGCTGGGTGTAGGGGGCACGGATATTAATCAACAGATAGCTTCGGCACATTCAGCTACCCAACTGCGCAGCAACTTATCTCTATTACTAGAGACTAAAGATAAAAAGCTAAAATGGGCCACTTTCCTCAGCACTGGGTTTCCACATGTAGGCCTTGAGTCATTATCCCATGTGTTTGTGTTACATCCAGTTGATATTGTCTTTTCCAAATTCACGAGCTTGAGCCTGACTGGATTTCAAGAATGACTTTATATGGGACTTGGAAGGAGACAGTGCAAGCTTATAGACTGGATGTCTTGAGAGAAGAAGCACTGAACATAGGACTATTTCAGTGCACATAAGCCAAGGGCATTCTGATGGTCAGAACGTGGGGGAAACTACCTTAACCATCTGAACAAATCCCAGAAAAGTGTGTGTTTTCGGTTTTCAAGTTTACCAAACTATAATTAGACTGCACCAAGGTTTATGAAGGAAATTGCTTAAAAAAAAAAAAAAAAGGTCTGAACTTTGAGGAATAATCAACAGCTCGATACTGGTGCACAAAAAAAGAAGATTGGATTCAAACTGTTGCAAAAAGGACATTCTAACCCATACAAACTGGCAAAAACATTTAGGTCACTGTTGACCAAGTAGCAGAAGCACTGAAATGGAGAAGTGTTAAAACTTTCATGTTAGGGGGACATGTAGGAAGGCATGAAACACTCAGATGAGGCCCTTAGTTGGATAAATGAATCTGTGGGCAATGACCCCCAAGGATCCACAGTTAACAATGTGATCGCTCCCACCCAAGTAATGAAGATGGAAAAACATACCCAAAATGTTAGAGTCTGTTGACTGAAACCAGAATATACTTTGCAATGAGTGGAGTAGAAACAAATAGCTCTATAAAGTTATGAAAGTGAATGATTCATGAGATAGTGTGGTGTCTTGGGACAGGGAGGGGGAAACAGTGAAACTCCTTGTGTTTGCCGGTATCATGAGATAATGCCTCGAGTCCGGCAGAATGCATTAGTACGCGCCCTACAATGAAGCTCCACAGATAGACAGTCTGAGAGGAGTACTGACAGCCAGAAGAAGGATATTGACTAAGGATGATGGTTCATGGTAGAGGTAATATCAAAGCTGACGAAATGAGATCTCGTTCCGACATGCTTTATAGAACTCGCAGGTACCCCACTCTGAACACGGCATCTAATTTTCCCATTTCATGTTGCATATTTCTTGCATAGACTTTTTTGGTTTCATCCTGTCATGGTAATCTTATCTATTTAAATTAGAATATCACATGGAACAGCTCTGAACTGGATTATTAAATCATGGGTTAGAGAACGTGTCCCTGCTCACTTGTGGGGGCAGTATGCTCTTATTTTTTAAATATTCCTTTGTCAAAGAGAGGAGAAAAGAGACTAAGGGGCAAGTGAGGCTGAATTTTTGCATGAGCTATACATAATAAAGTCTCTGCAAATATGTATTTCTCATTTGTAATGCTTTTCTCAAAAATCATTAAAAAACTGAAATAAAAAACAAAAAACAGTAATAATAAAGGCTTCCTTTTGTTAAACACAATGCTCTTAGAATGTGAATACAGGAGGAGGATATATTATCTATCCAATCCTGCCCTGTGGTGGGAACTGAAATTAATTTAAAATATATCTAAATAAAAGCACCGGTGCAAGCCATTTATTGTTCGGTTTTTGGTTCCTTTAGCCCTTGTCTGGCAAAACATATAGTATTCACTTGTTTTAATGTCCTCTGTCATTTTTATTCACATTTTTGACCCTGCAATCGGCTTTAATCTCGCACGAATCGTTTATATTCAGTTAATGCTAGTAAATTTTTACAGCTTTCCTTTGAACAAATGCAGAAGGGTTTTCAAGCGTGCTTTTTGCTAAATTCCAAGTTAAACAAAGATTCACACTTTTGTTCCTTCTTTTAGACATGTTATTGTCTACAGCTCTGGGTTTACCATCTAGCCGAAAAACTACAAGCTCGTTAAACAGAAGAGAAGAATACGTTTTTCACTGTGTAGATCTGATCTCTGTACAAATGTAGTTTTGTGGTGGAGGAACATTATCGGCAACTTCAAAGGCATGTCACTAAGACAAAGCATTCCAGTGTGTTGTAACTCGCAGCGCAAAGGGTAGTGGGAAAAGTTTCAATCCTGCAGGGCTGCAAAATAATGCAGCCTAATTTTAGTGTAAGTAAGCCACACGATAATCATGAGGGCCCGCAGACTTCCAACATTCAACCTGCTATACCAATGTGCCCCTTTCATACAAGGACCACAGGCTGCTGAAGGGAGTGGGCGTCTGTGTTAGGTTTATAAACGTGCAGAGCTATGTGGTTAAATAGGTCATGAAAATCACAGAAGTAGCCTGTTGTTAAACCAGCATATTCAGATTATGGATGTACATCTCAAACGATAACAATACATCTTAGTATTCGCTGTGTAGCTATGTAAGAGAAGCATTCAAAATGGCTTCCTTGTCATGATTCAGATTGGGCCATTGAATGGTAACCTCTGAAAACCCATAGAATGAAAGATGCTGCTAAATATTCAAGTATAACAAGGTGAAATTATGATCTACACCCAACAATGGATTTTCGTGACACCGGGCATGTACCTAGCATATTAGACCCTTGCGTCCATGAAAATCACAGAAATTCTGTTATTTCTAGACTCTCATCATAGTCTGAATTGGCTGTGGACCAACATCACATATTCCTTTTCTGATTGACATGTCGATCAATCATCACCAGCGCAAGGTTGACTTTACTGCAGCACTTCAAAAAACACAGCAGCATATCCAAATTTCAAAATCCAGAAAACAGACGAGGGATTATGAGAAAGCATAAGCATGAACTCACAAGAAGCAAGGTCTACGGAGACTGTCAATTAAAGCATCTCTAGAACTGAAAGTGAGGGAATCACGGGGACTTTTATCATGTCCTTACCAATACCCAACAAATTGGACAGATTTCCAAGAAGGAAATAAAGGGAAGAATAACAAACGCCCAGTAGCCAAACAACTAGGTTAATACACTTCAGAGGACTTTTTAGCTGAACGTAATATCTTTTTCCATAATCTATCACATATGCAAAGTATACAGGAATTGTGTGGAGTTCTCTATGCGGCTACAGGACATATAACTCTAATCAGAACATGGTTGTACAAAACATATAATATGGACGTAGGGCTGGTATAATAAGCACAGGTAGACTTTGAAGGAATTGAAATACATTTCCTCTTGAAGCAATAATTAGGTAAACTAAAGACATCCTGTTTCGGCACTGTTTCTATTTTATGGTATGTTTACAGAACTGGTTTTAAAATAATTGTCCCCTCTCATCTTCAACCTCTACATGGAGTCTCTTGGTGCTCTACTCACAGATACCATCATCAAGAGTCACCAATATGCTGATGACACAAATATACTTGAAAGTCTCCTCTGCTTTAGAGATCCAGCACCTCAAACACGGCCTGTACATCACCCAGACCTGGCTGTCCAGCGTCCACCTGAAGCTCAACCTGAACAAGACAGAATTACTTTTATTTGCCAAGAACAACAAAGAAACAGTACAAACCTAACTCAATGACAAGAAACTTGATGGCTTCGAACCCCGACTTCAACTGAATGCCAAACTACTGGCATTCACCATGGACTCCAACCACTGCCAAAAAATAAAGACAGATTGGCACCAGCCCTCTATTCTCAGGAAGTGAAATGGTTTCTTCAAGAAAGTGACTTCAGAACTGCGGTTCAAGCCCTCATTCTCTTGCATTTAGATGATGGTAAAGACCCCTCCATGCCCTCCCAGACTCCACATTAGCACCTCTCAAGGACATTCTATAGGGGTACTATTTGACATGAAGAATAACTGGAAGCCACTGATGACGGAAAGAGATCCAAGCATGTTAAAACCACCGGGGCAGTGGCTAGTTTCGCATGTAGGTGGGGGTTCTTGTTCACCAAGTGTTCTACTGAAGATTTACCAGGTTAAATGCACATTTGGGGGTGCACAGAGATTGATAAAATCCAGGCAACAGAAAATCAATTGTTAAGATGACTTGTGCAGGTCTCCTGTGTGGGAGGGATGGGTGGAAATAGAAGCTAGGAGCCTTTATATGTTTCTCAATTTAGTTTTTTTTATTCACAGAACAGAGTTAACAGAGGAGCTGTTTAATGTTTCTTTTTCTCTGGATTCCCGATTTCTTCGGCTTGATCACTCTTTCCCTTTTTCTTCTCTTTTGCAGGTTTCCTTTTTTCCAGGCGGGGAACCCCAGGAGGCTTGGGAGAAGAAGACAGAAGGACGGTGAGTATCTTGGGGTTTAACGGATTTGTTTAGGACTACAATAGCGCCCTTCACCACAACCTAAGGTGTCACGAATGAACTGCACACACTCTTGAAGGACAGGTGAGAGATGAGTAGTGTTGAAGGGAGATGGGCCTTTGTCTGGGGTGGTCTTCCCACTCTCACTCACACAGTGATAATCAAAAGTAAAAGTATCTCCACACACAGGCCCAGAAAAAAAATTACAAAATAACAGAAAACGAAAAAAAACGCTTCTTAATTAATTCAGTTGGGCTGGCTCTAAGACCCTTCTCTAAGGTTCTTCTATCTGCCCTCTGTTTCCTGGGCTTTTGGCCAGAGGGTTTTCTGCTATGACTGAGCCCAGCGAGGGAGGAAGCTTATACCAGGTACTGAACTAAGGTGCCCGTTTGTGATATTAAATAAAACTCTGCCCTTTTCTACTGGGCCACATGAGGTAGATGGGAAGGGTCGTATCACCTCATAACCAGCTCCGGGTCCCTTGCCCGACCCCCCCTCCCGTAGTCTTCCTTCACCACCCCACTCCCTTCCTCCCAGCTGTGAGTCCCGAGTCCCGCAGTTTTCTTTCACCACCCCGCTCCCTTCCTCCCCACTGTGAGTCCCGAGTGCCCCTCTCCCCCTTTAAACAAAAGGAGAATGTCCCCGGTCACTCACTGCCCATGCCGCAACTCTCCTGAGTTGCGGCGGCTGTTACGCTCCTCCTGGGAGGGACCCACCAGTCCTCGTTCCACTCTTAGGGCAACTCCTCTTCGTCCCCAGGATCCCCTTCCCGTTCGTCGCCTCCTCTTGTCGGCGTCCCACAAGGGCTTTCTTCCTCGGCGTTCTCCGGTGCTTCCTGGCCCTGCCTCTCGACCTCGAACTCCAGCGCTTCCTGTTCCGTGGTGAGGCCCTTTTTTTCTCCTCACTGGCTCTCCGATTGTTGTTCTCCTGGGTGGGCTCCTCCTTCCTCCTGTATGGGAGAGGTCGGGAGGAATGATTTAACTCTTTCTTCCTCTTTCCAGGTTTGGGATGTTCTCCGGATCCTCGGCGGTTTAGACGGGGGATCTACTCCTGGTAAGTGGTGGGCTACAAGGGACTCGGTGTCGGGCTCTCTCCCACATCCTGCAATGTACCCCAGCCTTCTCAGTTCATGAAGAGCTTGGAATAAGTTATTTAGCCAACACAGTTGCACTTAGCCCACTGCTGTGTTAAGTTAAGGTCTGGACCAGGATGGATCTAAAACTTAATAGACTGATTCTGTCGGACTGTCTGTCCCTTGACCTGGCATCGAATCCCCTGGATAGCTTATATGAAGGCAGCTTTTGCCTCTCTAGGGAGAGCAGATATTTATTCTGATCCCCACTCATGGACGCCCTGAGAATTGAAAAGAGTAAAAGGTGCTGTTCCTTGAGTGGGCTTTTTTACCCAGGGAACAGGTTGAGCTGCTGAAACCCTCGGTGAGGGGATACATGCTTTTAAAAACCGTTTAGGGTATGAAGCATTACTTAGTCCAGGTACCCAACATGCGTGATAGGTTTTTATTGGCCAGGTTCAGATTTAACTTGTTACACCATCTCCTGACCTCACCTAGTGGATGGAAAAAACCTGGTCTTAGGTTACCCACCAGTTGTGACAATAGTTTCCGCAGGATCCTTTACATTTTGTAATGTCCTGCAATTATTTTAGCAGGCCTAGAAAACAGTTTTAGCCCCACTATTGAAATCCCTGAACTTCATTCAAGTACGCCCTGCTCTTGTGTACCTGCAGATACTCCCCAATGAATATGTGTTGTTTGCTGTTTCCTGTTTTTTAAGAGAAGCACTGATATCCAGGAGATGGAGACCTGCTGCTCCTTGTATCGCTGCACACGAGGTGCTCCTTATTTGGTTTTACTGTTATCTGGCTTTTAAAGTATATGTATTTTATGCTCATGTGTTAGAGAATTATGATTTTATGTAATGTTCTCTGTGCTCTTTTATGGTTGTTGTTTTCAACCGAATAAAGATTTTATGGTGATGATGAGTCACTAATATCCTGATGACACAAATGTACTTGCAAGTCTCCTCTGCTTTAGAGATCCACCACCTCAAACACAGCCTGTGCATCACCCAGACCTGCCTGTCCAGCGCCCACCTGAAGCTCAACCTAAACAAGACAGAATTCCTGTTATTAGCCAAGAACAACTAAGAAACTGTAAAAACCTGGCTCAATGACATGAACCTTGATGACTTCGAACCCCGACTTTCACTAAATACCAAATTACCTGTTTTCACCCTGGACACCAACCACTGCCCAAAAATAAAGACAGGCTGGTACCAGCCCTCTCTTCTAAAGAAGTGAAACGGGTTCTTCAATAAAGTGACTTCAGAACTGCTGTTCAAGCCCTCACTCTCTTGCATCTAGACTTTGGTACGCTCACAGACTCCATACTGGCACCGCTCCAGGACATTCTACATGCTGCTGCACATTTCAACCATGGCCTGAAGAAATATGATCACATGACCACTAACCTGAAGGAACTCCATTTGTCCCAAGTGCCAGCCCTCAGCATATTCAAAACCTGCTGTGTCATTTACCAAGTCATCACAACCAGCACCCCCTCGTACGTTGGAGACAAGCTCTCCACCTGTTAGTTCTCTGCAAATCTGCAGCCAGGACACTATCAAACTGGAGATTAAGAAGTGTAAAAAAAAGAAAAAATACAAGGCAGCAGATATTTTCCTTTTCCATCTATGCGCCCCAGATATGTAACAACATCCCCATATCCATCCGGCCTGACCCACGGTTGCACCAATTTAGGGAAGAGTTGAAGATGCACCTCTTTAAAGAACACCACACCACAATGCTTTACCAGTCCACAACCCAGCTAGCTCTCCTATCACAAGTTAACTTTATACTCGTCTTTGACACCTTTCCTTTTTAAGTTCACATCAGAAAAGTACATTGTGGGTTTGCCTGCAGTTCATGAATTTATCAACTTGCTATTCAGTTCACCATGAAATGTTTCGAACTTTGCAAATGTGCATATCCAAATATGCATTTCCATAAAATAGGACCATAAAGATCCCCTCTGGTGTACCGGATTGTTGAAGATGACCAAGCAGACTGATTTTCTGGCAACCTGGGCTTTGTCTTTTCTCCTTCGAAAACTTTCCAAAACATAATACTAGGCCTTGAATCAGCTTAGAGAACTTTAGTCATTTTTTAAATAGAAAAGTATTTTCTTTTACCACAAAAAAGTAATCCCTTTTAAAGAAGTGCCTCTTGTGTGGCAGAAAAATGACTGTCAAATCCTCATGACCTGTGCATTGTGTGCTTGCTGAATACTCATCTTGCTAAGAAATGCCAAGACAATTCAAAGTTTCCCAGGCATACTTTGAAAGACACAGATAAGATTTTGCTCCATGGTCACCAAGAATATGAATGCAGATGCCAGTAATCAGTCCCAGGAAGAAGTGAAGCGCAAGAAGAAGAGGAGACACGTTTCTACAGGCGCTCCAACCACTATATCCAGTGACTGCCGTGAGGTGGGGGATCTAAAAATGAGACAATATCATGAGAAACTGATACATAAATATTTTTGCTTTGTTCCACGCTCATCAATGCAAACCAAAGATTGGCAATACATTTACACTGATTACTAAGGAACACATATAAATGAAGTAGTTGAATCGTTTCCTTGGTTGGTTTACTTTTTTGGTAAAATGGATCATTAATTAAAATGGTTTAGGAGCAAAATGTCACTGTCGCAATTAAGGACATTGGACATTTGTGCTTCTGTCACCTATTCTGCACAAGTCATTCACCTCTATGCTAAAGTCTGCTACTGCACTGTGTCTACTGTGAGGTGATGGTGATTGGGACCAAGAAGAAAGGTGTGCAAGGGTTGTTAACCGTTGCAATTGGCCCATTTAAACTATACAGCACTACAGCTCCAGGAGCAGAGAGCTCGTCTATTTTACACAAGTCACTTTGATTTTGTTTCTACTGGGAACCCACCCACATCTCTGCATCCCATGGGGCGGTTAAGACTGGAAGCAGGGGGAGGCGCATGAGGGGAGTCACCCACTGTGATTGGCCCATGTGAACTATGAAGCACTAACATCTCCCAGAGCTGCCGGAAGGCTGCGTCAGCTCCGGTCACCATCTTGGCAACGCCCTCCAGAGCTGCCGAAAGGCAACACGCGTGAAGTGCGCTAAGTATCAGTCTACGTCTGGCTGGAAGGCTGGGGGCAGGAAATGCTGTTGATTTACTGTGAGCCACACAAAAAGCTACATAACAGTCTTTTTCTGCTCCAGAAGATTATGAGGAAAAACACGACTTTCCTTCAACCTTGTGTGTGGACCAAATAAGCAGAGGGGGCCTTGATGGCAACGCCAAGGAAGTAGTATCATTCAAGCCCATTAGCAAAGGCAAAGATAAGCCCTGTTTGCCCAACGCCTCATCCTTTTTTGGCACTAAAAGCATAGATAATAGGGGACTGTCGACTCCCATCCATGTTTACCATGGAACTTTGGGTCTGTTAATAGCATGGATATGATGGTGCCCCCAGTGAATGTGACAACTGATAGAGACTGTGAAATTACATCAATTTATAACATTTCGTTGCAATCCCAAAATACTAAAAGTTTACCTATCACACCTACTGATTTGTGTTCTATAAAGCCATGCTGACAAATTAAGTTTTAAACACGTCAATGTCCCCCTTTGAGTACCCAGTTTGTTAAAAATGTTTGCTAACTGTGACATCAACTGTAGCCATATTTCTGTAAAGTTTGGAATTGTTCTTCAGATAAATGCCGCAGGCAAAGACCTTGATACAACTAAACATGTGGCTACAACTTTCCCAAATAATATACAGCCCCGCCCCTAAATGTTGACCACAGTGCGATCAATAAGGATAGTATCATATTAAATTATTCGGATGTTCAACTACTGGAAACTATGGAGCTCTGTAAGCTGGTTGAATTGTATTCACCAGTGTATTGGGAATTTAATGATGTTGTTGGAACACGAGGGTGTGATGGTATTTCTACACGTTCAATCAAGTCATCTTTGGTTAGGGCCATGAAAGCGCCAGATGGACAGTCTCGCAAACCTAAATTGCAACTAGAACTAGTATGGCCTTTGGCTAACTCCATGCTGCTGATACTAAGGTTGTAGCCTAACTCTATGCTGCTGATACTAAGGTTGTAGCCTAACTCTATGCTGCTGATACGAAGGTTGTAGCCTTACAATTAAAAGTAAACAAACTAATCGGTGACATTGTGACTCGAGACTGAGTGTATGACAACCTTTGATAAGCTATGCTCGCTTCAGGAGCTTCTGCAAAAACGTCTTGATGCAATACAAATAAATGACAAAAGGGAGGTGCTCAGAACACATTTTCATTTTCCTTGAATGGAAACAACACAAAAATATTATCCAAGAGTAAACAGTGTGTTACTGTAGCATGCCCAGAGTCACCAATAAATACGTAAGTAGAGATGCACTACTTAGCTCTTTGCAAACATTCAATACACATTATAATAACATTTCCATTAGGCACACTGAGTACAATGCTGGCTTAAAAGGAAAATTGTTCCTAGTAATTAATAAGAATAAGGCCCCAGCGAGAGAACTGCCTTCAACACAAAAAGCTAGTTCTGATTCTAAATAAAAATGATTTTTCAACAGAATCCAATTGCTACATCTATAAGCCATGAAAACATGACTTATCTAATGACCGACAATAACAAGCTAACATATTGGGTGGCAGAGGCTTACAGGCTGAACAAAGCCCTTTAGCACAAATCTTGATGGATGTAGATAATTAAATCTATAATGTTTGCATCTGTTAGAGACTTCTAGCAGCAGATTAGTTACTGTAGAATATTCCCCAAGCGTCAGACTGGATCCCGACATTTTCTAGCAGTACCTCTGCACGCCGGTAGGTGGCATCGATTGGCTCCACGTTTGCATTGTCTGCGCCGGATGTGATGTGCACGTTGCCTATCTAGGGACCACCCCAGTTCTTTTCTTACCACACCATCAGCGCAGATCTGGAGGAAGCTACCTCAGTCCACCTTATGGACTATTTTTTTGACGTTTAGCCGACTCTTCTTGAGCTTTTCACTCCCAATGTGCTTAATGATGTCTGCTAAACACCTGGGGGGGGGGGTTAAACCCTGTTGTTCCCGTCACAGACAGGTTAAAAACCCACAGGTTTGCCTCTGGTGCCTGGAGCTGGGCCATGACTCCAAGGCCTGTCCCAACTGCCGCGCCATAAATCCAAAGGCGGCTTGGAAGCGTTCCCTGAAACTACTGGTCACTCAACCCCAAACGACTCCATGAAAGTCCGGGTCCCGGTCACGTGGAATGTCCCGGGCCAGTTTGTAGAGAAGTTCTCTGTCTTCGTCATCACGCTCGAAGTTGTCATAATCAGGTAAATCCCAGGTAAAATCTAAGAAGTTGAAAGGCTCTTCGATGCCAGTCCAAGTCTTTGGACGAGGCGTGAGAAGGATGCCACCACTCTAGGCCCTGCTCCCACGGGTCAGCGGCGGAGACCGAGTCTGGGTCCACTCCATGCCTCCCAGAATTTCCTGGAGCAACCCTGCCCAATTAAACATTTCATGAAGTCATGCACCTCCTATTTGGGCAGGCCACCACTCTGGAGCACTTTTGGGTCCCACTGGTTCAGCAGGTGCCCCCACTGGATTCTCACCAGCGGATCCACCCTCTGCGCCAGTCAGGCCCTTAGATTCGTTCCTGGATCCGGTTGGGCTCCAGCTGGGAGACCATGACCTTCCATGGAGCCAGTTCCTGTGACATCGGTCAGGGCACCCTGTCATTATACCCGACTGTGATAATGAGCTGGACCAGCGTCGAGCAATGTCGACTATGGCCAGAACTCGACCTTCCGAGTTGGAGCCAGGGCCTACTTTTTTTGATAGGCCTTGTAGGGAGTACGATTGGGAGGGATCAGAGGATCCTTATAGCTACCACAACCCAATGGAAGAGCCCGAAGAGAACTGGTAAAAGAAACTGGCGCCTCCCCAGACCCTGGCTTAGTCTCTCCTCCAAGCGTGGGTATGGAGGAAGGGGCTTCATTTGCCATGGTGGTGAGGATGGTGGCTGAGGACCTCGACCTGTGGCAGTCAAGACTAACGTCTTGACAGAGGTGCTTCCGCTGGCAGTGGCCCCCACAGAACCTATACTCCCTTTTAACAAAGCCCTCAAAGAGTTTGTGCTTGGGGCATGGGCCAAGCCCACGCACAGAGGCTCCTATTCATAGCACAATTGCCCATCACCATTGCCTTGCTCCAAAGGACCCTTCTTTCCTCAGCCAGCACCCCACTCCAGAGCCTGGTTGACCTGGCCTCCACATCCAAAGTTAACCCTGGCGCGTTCCCTACCACACCACCGGACAAGGAATCCAAAATGCTAGACACCTTTTGCGAGAGGATATTCTCTTCCACAAGCCTTGCACTGCGATCCGTGAACAGAGGGTCCCTCTTGGGCCGATATTCTCACACAGTTTGGGATTTCGTTGCACATGTGCTGCCGATGATTTCGGAGGAGGCCAGAGCCATCCTGTCCCAGGCTATTGCTGATGGCAGGGACACAGCAAAGTTCAGCATACGCTGCGGACTGGATACAACAAACTCGCTAGGTAGAGCAATTGCATCATCAGTGGCACTCCATGCCATGCCTGGCTGAGATCTACTGACTTGTCGGGGATGTCCATGCCTCGCTTGTGGACATGCCCTTCAATGGCACCCGCCTCTTTAGAGACGAGGCAGATTTGGCATTCAAGCACTTCAAGGACAGCAGGACGCCAACCTGGACATTGGGACTCTTGGCGGCCCCATATCAGCCCCATTCTGTCTTTCTCCCATTCCGTGGCTGCGGTAGGGGCTACCAACCACATCTATTTCAGCCCAGCCGCAAAGGTCCACAGGCTTTCCAGCCATTTCGTGGCTGCGGACATGGCTCCCACAAGCCCAGTGGGACCCAAACCAATGGTCTGCCCAGTCAGCCACCCTCCCAGCAGCATTCAAAACCCTTTTGTTTGCCCTCTCACCATTACGGGCAACTGGTCGGCAGCAGGACCTGCTTCACTGGCAGTCCGCAACATCGGACAAATGGTTGCTCCAAATTGTTTGGTGGGGTTACACGATTACATTCACCAAGACCCTGCTGCCCATGCCACCGTCCTCAGATCGGCTGACAGAGGGCCACTTCACCCTGCTTCGTCAGAAGTGCAGGCTCTTTTGGCTAAAGGAGCTACCAAGAGGGTGTCAGCATCAGAAGTAGGTTGTGGTTGCTATACCCAGTACTTTCTGGTGCCCAAAAAGGATGGAAGCCTCCATCCTGTACTAGACTTGTGCCATCATTAACTTTCTGAAGGAGAACTTCAAGATGGTCAAGTTAGCTCATGTTCTGTCTGCACTGGACCCTAGAGATTGGATGATAGCTTTGGACTAGCAGAAAACCTATTTACACATACCTCTCCTGCCTGCCCACAGGTGTTAGCTGCGGTTCACAGTGGGCAACAAGCACTTTCAATTTGCCTTGCCCCCCTTTGGCCTCAACAGCACCACTCGGGGGTTCATGAAGGTGACTGTTGTGGTTGCAGCCCATCTGCGGAGGTCAGAGCTTCCAGTCGTCCCATACCACGACGACTGCCTGTTAAAAGCGGGCTCACCGCAGGCAGGTAGTTGCCGCCCTCCTCCGGACTATGGCAGACCTCCTGCATTCGCTGGGGTTCACTATCAATGTGCCAAAGTCACACCGACTCTCTCTCAGATGCTCCCTTTCCTCTGAACTATTCTGGACACAGTGCAATTTCGGGTCTATCCTCCAGAGTAGCGAATCCAGGATATTCAGGCTATGATTCCAATGTTTCAGCCTCTGTCCTGGATTTATGTGACGCTGACTCTGAGGCTGTTGGGCCTCATGGCCTCCTGCATCCCACTGGCAGCACATGCCAGCTGGCATATGCGGGCTCTGTAGTCCTAGTGGGCGCAGCATATGGGGAATATCTCTGACCTGGTCCAGATATCAGAGGGAAATGCAGAAGATCTGCAGTGGTGGCTGACAAACCGTGTTAGGTCAGGGCAGATCTCTCTCCCTTGCCCACCCAGAACTCAGTATACGGAGAGATGCATCACTCCTGGGTTGGGGGCGGCCATCTGGGAGAGATAGAGATCAGAGTACTATGGTCTCCGGGGGCATTTCAATTCCAGTTCAGCCTGTTGGAGTTGAAAGCGATTCACCTGGAATTGAAAGCCCTTCTTACTTCCATCAAGGGAAGACTAGTTCTAGTGTGCATGGAAAACACCCCGCCATGTGGTATTGCAACAAGGAGGGCAGAGGGAAGTCGTGGACCCTGTGGCAAGAGGCCCTGCGTCTCTGGACATGGCTGGAACATTAGGACATATTCCTGGTCGTACAACACTTGGCGGGATCTTTGAACTCCAGGGCGGACGACCTCAACCATTGATGCCTCATGAATCGCGAATGGCGTCTCCACCTGGAGCAGTGCAACGTTTCTTCCGCAACTGGGAGAACTTGGCTAGATCAATTCACCACCACCAAGAACGTGCAATGCCAGCACTTCTGCACGCTAGAGTTACCAAGCTGGCTCTCGCTTAAACATACATTTCGTCTTGAGTGAACTTAAGGTCTCCTGTATGTCTTCCCATCAATACACTTCTGCCCAGAGTTCACAAGAAGATCAGGAATGATCGAGCCCAAGACATTCTTGTGGCCCCGGATTGGACATGGAAGCTTTGGTATCCTGAACTCCCGAGCATGAGCTTCGGGTACTCTGATCAGGCTGCCTTTTCGGAAGGATCTCTTGTCACAGCAACAAAGCACGGTCCTGCATCCGAAACTGCGCACACTTGGTCTTCATGCATGGATATTGAGTGTTGGCAACTGACAGTCTTTGACAACACTTTAGAAGTCTGCAATTTCATTCTGGCTGCTAAGCGTCCCTCAACAAAGACGGTATATGCCTGCCGTTGGGACAAGGCTTGATTTAATACCAAAAATATTGATCCCCTTTCTGCACCCTTGTCTGAGGTGTTATTTGTTCTCTCTTTAGCCTGGCAAGGTTTTGCTTTGGGCAGCGTCAAAGGGTATCTTTTGGCCATATTGGCTTACTTGCTGTTGCCAGATCAGCCCTCCCTGCTCAACTCACCTGGTTTGACTTGTTTCCTAAAAGGATTCCAACACATGTTTCCTTCTAAACCCTTTATCATGTCCCAATGGGACCTGAAATTAGTTTTCATATTTTTTATCTGCTCGCTCTTTGAGCCTATGCATAGCCACCCCGTCTCTTGACCACAAAAATGGCCTTTCTGGTGGCCATTACATCAGCCGGGAGGGTTAGCGAACTACAGGCACTCTCTGTGCACCCTCCATATACCAACTTTTTTCCAGACAAACTCTTTCTGAGAACACGTGCCTCATTCCTGCCTAAAGTGGTGACACCCTTTCACATCAGCCAGACTATCACATTGCCAAACTTCTTTGCTCCTCCTCACCCTTCCAAAGAAGAGGAGAGACTCCATTGCCTGGACCCAAAAACAGTGTTATGGCTCCACGTTGATCGTACCAAATAATAGTGGGGTGGACTATCAACTCTTCATTGGGATCACCAGATCAAAGAAAGGGAGAACAGTGCAGAAATGGACCATCTCCAGAAGGAATGTACTCTGCATTAAGATCTGCTACACACTGGCCAAAAAGCAACCCCCTGAAGGCTTGTGGGCTTATTCCACCAGGGCCAAGGCTGCGACAACTGTATTAGTTTGCTGCGTTCCCATCAGACATCTGTCAAGCTGTGACGTGGGTATCTCTGCATATGTTTACCAAGCACTACTGCCTGGACAGTCAGGTCCATCGTGATGGGCATTTTGCCCATTGGGCCTCCAGGACTTCCTAGTCTGAATTTGTTTGCAGACTCACTTCTGAAGAGGTACTGCTTGGGTATCTATTCTAAAGTAAGGAATCTGCAGTTAGAAGTCTCTATAAGAATAATAAGTTACTTACCTTCTGTAATACCTTATCTGGTAGTGAATCTATCTAGGTGCAGATTCCTTACCGACCATCCCATCCTCCCCGTTTCTGAAAATGGATTTTTTCCAACTAGTGTAGCCCTTTCATGTCCTCAGTGTCTGCACACTGGCCCATCTGCATTCTGTTATGGCTTCGTGCTTCTTGAGCGGAAATGTCACAAAAAGAAACTGATGTCATAGCGCTGGGGTGGCACATATATAGGCACCGCCATGTCACACCCAACGAGGATGATGCCAACGACGCCAATGTGGAGCCAATCGATGCCACCCACTGGAGTGCAGAGGTACTGCTTGAAAATTTCCAGATCCAGTCTGATGCCTGGGGTATATTCTGAGGTAAGGAATCTGCAGCTGGATAGATTCTCTACTAGATAAGGCGTTACCAAAGGCAAGTAACTTGTTCAATATGGTAGAAACATCATCCAGACAAAGTTTATTAAAAGCTACTTGGAGGGAAGATGTGAGACCCTTCGATAAGTTATCTCTATAGACTCTTGGTTAATCCTGTAGCAAGTTCTTCTACAACACTAACAACATTGACTAAAGAGTACACTGGCACACAAAACTTAGGCCACATGTATCCATAAGTCTATGTAATGATGTAAATAGCTTTACCTGCATATAAAGGGGGAATTGGGAGGCACCGACCTCCTACAGCACCTACTAAATCCTATGGTGCCAGCCAGCCTTCTGATCTAGTACGAGCTCCACCTTTAAACTCTATGGACTGTCAATCTACCAATAGGTGGGTAGCAAAGGAAAAAAGCTTAATATTAACTATCATCAACAAAGAGAGGGATCATTGGGGCTTGAGGGACAGTGTGGGGAGGCAATAAGCTTATTTTGAGACTATAGTATGTTACATGAGGAAGCAAGAATACACTAAATTGTGGCAATAAACTCCAGTTGCTGGCTCATATACCGGAATTAAAGTTCCTTCAGTCTAACAATATACTTCAGTTTCAGTCTATTTCCATTGGTGGCGACTTAAGATGGTAATAAGCTTCAAGTATCTTTATGCAGACAATGTTTCTTTGTAACGCCTGTTCTATAGTTATAAAGATACGTGGGCTGGGGTTGGTTATCTAATGCACTCGTAGTCAATCCTGTATCATATTCCCATTTTGGGAGTAGGTCAACAAGGGAGGAAGGTATAATCAAGACCTGAAAAAATGTTCCCTGTTATAATAGAATGCGGCAGGAACGGTGAGGCTGTTACAAAGCGGTTATGTTTTTTACCCCATCGGATATCTGCTGTCTCTAGAAGACTGGGAATAGGTTTCTGGTGACGTCATCAGGCTACGTTGAATTTTTTGTTTCAGAGTCTAAAACTAAACAACATAGAAGACCCAAAGGTGCTTTGGCCCACCATTCTCACTTCCTCATCTACTTAAATGTGACGCATCTTTCCCACAGTTCTATCTTTAAATCCCTCATAATTGAAAGTTAGTGGGTGGTAAAGACAGCACTCCGGTGCAATTAGTAAATTTCTACCAGAACATAAAAGGTTCAGGCAGAGGATAAAATTATGGAATCTTTCTACCTTGTCATCGAAGTATTAGTGCATATGCATAAAGGCAAGTGAGTTATCATTGTTCGTAATTTTTTTTTTTTAATCTCACCATAGCCCAAGCTGATGAAGAACTTGAAAACATCATAAACAATTAGTGGGGCATTGGTCCTCTGTGTTCAAAACCACAAAAACAAACCCGCAATGCAATTGTCAACTTCTTGAACTTTTTACAGCTGGCATTAAAAGGAAGAACGATTTCTGACTCGCCCTGTAAATAGACAACTTCTGAGGCAGAACTGCAGAGCTGAATTATATAATTTTGTCATGATCATCGTTTACGTATTCTGTGGATTTCAAAGTGTTACAGAGAATGCAGAGTGATCATCTCGTCGTCTACACATCTAACGCTGCAGACCCTCTGGCGGATGAGTTGCAATGAATGGAAGGAGTTGCTCAGGAAGTAAAATGGAGTGTTACAAAAAAAACAAAGACTGGCAGCTACAGCATACTGAAATGCTGAATACTAACAAACTATCTAACATCTTACACTATTGGGGTAAGCTCATGTATTCTTTATGTAAAAATCTGTCAACAAAGGGAATCAGTTATCATAGACAGAGCCAGGTTCTAAAAACTATTCCACAGAGTAGGTTTCAACCCTCGCCTAAGATAATGAAGGGTGAGCTTGGGGTTTTACAATGTAACTTGACGTTCTCAGGTAATACATTTAAGTTGTCCCTTAGGATAGCAAATCAGAGATGGATATACAAAACACACTATAAAGCAAAATCAGTCAACATGGCCACTCAGTAGCAATCCTGCTTTAGGTGGTGTGAAGCTAAAAAACAAAAATAATTTTGGGGTTAGGTTAACAAACTGAAGGGGTGCCTAAAAACGCTAATCCTTATGGGGTAGCCCTGCACGCATAGGTCACATCTACATTTCAACTGTGTATAGTACGTTCCCTGTCACCATTAGAGACTCAGTCATTCTTGTTTGGAGATTTGCAGGATTAGATATGAACAATGATAAATGTCCTGCTCCAAAAACCATTAATAAACTAAGAATTTCCAAAGTATTACAGAGCTGCAGATGTTTGGTGCCATCAGTTCTAAATGCAGAGGATACAAACTGCCCTCATTGCACTAGGGTCGAAATGTCGACACTCTCCCCCGCTCGGGGCCTGTACTTGATATTATCCCAGTCCAACCCGCTTACAGACAAATATTGTTTGTTAACTTTTGAAAAAGAACAGAAAGAACAACCATGAATTAACTAATGGACAGGCCCCAATGTAGAACTGGTGTCATCATGAATCACGACCAGTTTTGCTAATGAGATTGTAATGTATACAAAATGATGAACCATTGTTTTGCTTGATTGGATCCCCCTCTTGTATATTCTATCTTACTTCACGAGCACTTTCTTTCTTCACATTCTCCCTTGGAGCAACCACCTTTTTATCTTGAACATTGAATATGATATGTTATGAAAAGTGACCGAATAAAATAAGAGTCACATATAAAGCAATAGTGTGTGCCTTTTTTGGATTCTGAGGATATATATATTTGAATGCCCTTTAAATGAATTAATGGTACATTATTGATTTAAACTATACATGTACCGTATGCTGCTTATGAATGCTTCAAACAACTAAGCTTTAATATAAGTCTACGACCATTGTTTTCCTATACCAATCAGTTCTAAATGGGCTTCCTTATTTCCAACAAATCAGAGATGGTTCTCTCAATTATTTAATTAGTCATTTCAGAGTGCACCAATACCGGAATCGTGGAGAGGATCAATGCTACATCTTTTGTATCGGATAGGTGATAAAGGCTGACCCTGTAAATTAGCACTCAATCTTCATCCTTGACACAGAGAGAAACGTTTATGCTACACTTTTATTAAAGAATTGGAAGAATGTGTGACCAATCATGACTCTACTCGTTTTCCCAAACTGGCTTTTGCCCCGATGTAGCACGATCAATAATGTGACTGTATTGTAATTTCTAGATTTCAGATTGAAAAAGTCTGGGCTGTTATCAAGCAGGGAATATGATCTCCCATACTGGGTGAGCTTTTGTGTGTCTAGGTATTAGCCTCTTATTAGCTATTCTTAAAAGAAAGATGCAAATCCCTCATACACACTGGTGGAATGCTTTATAAATATTGGTGTCCCTTCACCAGCAACACAAGTTGTTCGGTGGGTTCATCCAAAGCTCTTATGTTGATTACATTACATTACTTTTTTCTGGTGTGCAAGAAGGGTCATATCAATTTAAAATTGCATTTGGTATGAGAAATATGATTTGTTGTATTTATAGTACATGGTAAAAAACATTTGGTGGAAGGATGCAGCTGGTTTTGACAGCCGTCCACTAAAAGTGTAACTTTTGTTTTTCCAGAAACAGACTCTTTTAAAGTGTGGGAGTCATTATGGTTTCTTTCGCAATCGCAAAACACACAAGATGATGGACGGAATGCTGCACATTGGCAAACATTCACCCCCAGTCACAGATCTGGGTTTAATCCATCGTTATTTTGCTTCACCACGCCACCCCAGTTCAGACATAGCCATATGCAAATCAGTCTTGACCCTGTGCCTCATGGGAACAGTCCAGACCGAACTGCCAAGCCATGTCTTCCCTGGACCGGAATCAAGCATCCTAGGACCGGTTTCAGGCTATCAGCCTTCATCAGCCAGGATAGCTTGACTCCAGTGGCGTAGTGAGCACGGGACCCACGTCTGGGCATACCCTTCCCACATAGGGCGAAATGCAAAACACACAAGATGATGGACGGAATGCTGCACATTGGCAAACATTCACCCCCAGTCACAGATCTGGGTTTAATCCATCGTTATTTTGCTTCACCACGCCACCCCAGTTCAGACATAGCCATATGCAAATCAGTCTTGACCCTGTGCGAACTGCCAAGCCATGTCTTCCCTGGACCGGAATCAAGCATCCTAGGACCGGTTTCAGGCTATCAGCCTTCATCAGCCAGGATAGCTTGACTCCAGTGGCGTAGTGAGCACGGGACCCACGTCTGGGCATACCCTTCCCACATAGGGCGAAATGCAAAATACACAAGATGATGGACGGAATGCTGCACATTGGCAAACATTCACCCCCAGTCACAGATCTGGGTTTAATCCATCGTTATTTTGCTTCACCACGCCACCCCAGTTCAGACATAGCCATATGCAAATCAGTCTTGACCCTGTGCCTCATGGGAACAGTCCAGACCGAACTGCCAAGCCATGTCTTCCGTGGACCGGAATCAAGCATCCTAGGACCGGTTTCAGGCTATCAGCCTTCATCAGCCAGGATAGCTTGACTCCAGTGGCGTAGTGAGCACGGGACCCACATCTGGGCATACCCTTCCCACATATGGCGAAATGCAAAACACACAAGATGATGGACGGAATGCTGCACATTGGCAAACATTCACCCCCAGTCACAATCGCACCACCAGGCTTTTCTTGATAGTGACAAACAGAAAACAAATCACGACGCTTGCTCTAAACAGAGTAGGCAGTGGGATGGCTTTACTCTTATACCCTCTACTCTGTCAGGCTGTCACAGTAAGCTTTCTGCCAAATTAGCCAACGCAGGTTCTACAAACGCAAAGCTTACGGTCCACCAGGCTCTAAATGTGGCACGCGGACTGAGAGTTTGGCAGACAGGGTACTCTGCCCATCAAACTCTAAACCAGCCGCTATGTATTTATGAAGCAAGGACATATCAACATGTATACTATGCCAGAACTGTTAGTTAGTCAAGTTTCTCTGTTCCCAGCTTTAGAAATTTACTAGGAGCAGCATAAGATCACAAACTTCAGCTACCACAGGTACTCAGCTACCTAGTGGCCTTTGGGAGATTCTTTAAGGTGTTATGTCCTTGATTTTGTTTTCTAGAATGGGTGTGAATTATTTGGTCCTGAATGTCTTAGACTCTTTTAAAAGCAAAAAGTTTTTTTTAATTAATTGATGTCAGTAGTCTCCAATGCTTTGCTGCAAATTGTTTTATTTTATTGTTCGGAGGAGAAAACGCGAAGATATCCTTTGTTCTGCTTTAAGGGGCTTTTTCATAAATTGATAGCAATTGTGGCTATTGTTCCGTACACACTTTCATGCTTTTTAGGTCTCGCCTGAGCCAGCGCGCATGCGGTGCTCTGCGAGGCTTATTGTAAGGACTTCCAAAAGGACTTCCAACTCCCAGAGCTTTGCTCGTGTTTTTTTTTTTTTACTGCCACGCATTTCATTGGCCATTGCGTAAGGCTTCCTCAAAAGAAAGCACGCAAATGGCCAAAGGCTCGGGTATGTCCCGCCTTATCTTTAAATGTCCCCTCCCATAGCCTATGTGTCTCGGGAGCGAGCAGCGGCGCCATCTGTTTCCAATTATCGTGCCCGCGTCTCGCGGTCGCGTTAATTGGATGGCGGTCGTGCTGGCCCTGGTGCACTTTTGCTCCAAACGCGGCGCTTTCACTTTCGCCGCCGACCTGGCACGCGCGGCCGCGCTTTTTAAATCGTGTTATTGGAGAAATAATGTATGCACAGTCTGTGTCAATCCTTCTCTTCCCATCTTCCAGAAATAATGTCCTCACCCCTGGGTTGCCCGCAATGGCAGGTTGAAGAGGGCTGCCGCTGCGCTTTCTCATTCCTACATGACGCCACCGCAGAGAGCAGCGAAGGGGTGCTTGTCAGTCACTGCGCCGTCGCTCTGTTTTGGCTGAGCTCTCTCAGTTAAGTTGGACATTCAGCGCGGCAGTAAACAGCTGCCTTTCTCTTCCACAGTTACTACTGGAAACGGAAAATGGGGGCTAATTACCGCCAGCGGGGATTGCGGACCTCCCGTGGAAACCCTCGATATGTATATTAATCAGAAGATATGTTTGGGATGAGCTTTACACGGGCTGGGTCGTGTCCGGTGATTGATAGAAAGCAGAGAATCGCAGACTTACTTTCTGGAACAGCACCAACTAATTGTGGTTGGGTCCGCATTAGGTGGTGTGTGGCCGTCATGTACACCTGCACACACTCCGTCTTGGAGGCGTTTATTATTTCAAGACAATCTTCTCTGGGTGCAGCTCCATTAAGAGCGCTTGGGGGGGAGGGGGAGACAGCTAGAGTGTTATCGATGTCAACATGAAGGGATCGGGAAGTGAGAGCGATGAAAAGTATGAAGAAAAACCTCTTTCTCTTTTTTTTACATTTGCATAGGTTTGAATTGGATGTCAGCAGTTTATTTGTAAGTTTTCTGAAGATAAATAGAGCAAACTTTTACTTTTTCGTAAGCATAGCTGTCAAATAGACTAGTGACAACTTAAGCCTGTCCTGACTTTTCGGACAATATAAGGTTGCCTTATTGCCGCTAATGGGGGAAAAATAGACAACACAAAACTGCAAGTTTCTGAATGTATAGTCTGCTGTCTCCAAATGTAGGTGTGTCACATTTTGCGGGACATTTTGGGACATATGTTCTCTGCAACGCTTCGCATTCTTGCATAATGGTTGTTAATAAAAAGTCTAATAAACTTTACGTAAATATACACCTGTGTGTCACTGGGCATGGCACATTTTTTCTGTATGATTACTTTTACTAGCCCGTTGTCGAATTTAGGATGTGAAAGGCGTGCTAACGTCATCTGCAAAATGTGCTGGCCAAGAAGGAATACAAGTAGGAAATGCATACCAGACCCAAGGGCTTCCCTGACTTGATGTGGTGGACCGTGCCTTCGAAGCTCTCATGCTTTTCCCCTGGTCCTGGTCGGATATGATTCTCTGCCTTCAAGGGTAAGCTTCGGCCGTCACTGCGTGCTTCTTACGTGCACCTGCTGCTGGTGAACCTTTGCTTTCAGTGTCTGCATGCTTCACGTGTGATCTTCCACAGCCGGCACCCATCCCTCACGCTTACTCTGCGCTTCCATGCCCCTGATTTACCTATAATATTGCCCTAGGTATGTCCCCACATGTGCAGTGCTTCTCTTGACTCCGTGCTTCACTTGTAACTATTCGACATGTGTACCACTGCTCCACAAGTACCCAGCTTCCCGTGCCTGATGCTTTACATGCGCTTTTGCCTCAAGTGTAACCATCCTCCACATGTGCCAATAGCTCTGGCTAAACACTTATAAGGTCCCAAAGGCGAGACCTATTGGCTATGCCAATGCTTGTTTCACTAGTAAGGGATAACCTCGTTTACTAAGCTTTTTGCTCAGAGTCTCTGCATGAGTGTCAAAAGTGTTGATAATAGAGCAATTTCTACATAACCTTAAGGACTGGCCTATTGGTAAATTCTCACACAATAACAATGGAAGGAAACTGTGAATCGCACTAGTGAGCTTCAATCACTGGACTTCCTACAAGATGATGTACTTATTGGTGTAAGTAACTCTCCTTCCGGAGGTGTGAAATTCAAAGCATGGAAGGTCAACTCATGCCTGCTCTTATTCGAAGTGAATCTCGGATGTAGGTCTTTCATTGGTATTCCCAGAGAACAAAAATATCTCAATAAATCGATGACACAATTTGATATTTTGACTTAACGGACTGCAGCTGTGGTACAATAAGGTATTCTCAAAGTTTTACACATTTGTCCTTTCTAGCCCTTCAGAACAAAAACGTGCACAATGCTACTCTTTGTTTGTTACAATGATTATAGCTCCGCATTCGACAGCATGGACCATATTTTCTTAAAGGCAAAACTAAATGCATTGGGCAACCAAAAAAAAGCTTTAACGTACCATGGGGTCCTTATATTCGATACATGGGAAAAAGTAAAGGTCGGGAAAGAGCATATCCACAGCAATTGGGGTGTGAAGCAAGGATGTGTTAGCTCCTTTGTTAATCAGTCTTTATATCGCTGACCTAAATAAGCTTCTGCAAGAAGTAAGATCCTTCCGACCAAAAATAGGCTAACAATAAGTACTGTAGTAAACAGATGAAATAGCGATACTAGATAAAAAAAGCCATAGGTTTAACAAGACGACTGGTCCACATGGATTTTTAGAACAAATTCAAACATTTGGTTGCCAACAATTGTAAACAGCAAGCCTTGGCAAAGCCAATAGGTCTTTCCTATGGGACTAATTAAATGACTTTTCATTTGTAATGACTAATTCTCATTATTTACAACAAAATCTCAGTTTTTACTCATTTTTATCAAACTACTAACAAGCACTAACAAAGCCAATAGGTCTGGCTTGTTTTAGGCATAGGTTTGTTGTTCCGTGATATTGCTGGATGCAATAGCAGAAAACTCACAAAGAGGCACCTAAATGCTGATATGGCCGCATACTGTGTAAAGCACAGGATTGTAGCTCTCATGTTTAAGTCACACACATAATTACTTAGGCTACACTCCTTAGAGAACCCCCACACCTTTTATCTCACTTAAAGCACTATGGTCAACAATAGGTTTTTCCTACAGATAGTTAAAAACGATGAAGCTGTAAACTGTGGAATCCTTGGAGGTAAAGCTAAAACTCGTTTAAAGGAGCAACCCCTTTTCAGCTCTGCGGTACACACCCTGCAGCATCTCTGGGAGGGCGGAAGCACAGCTGGTATTAAGAGTCAGAGTTGGCAGTTGTGCACTTCAATGAAAGACCTCCTCCACTTTGACACCCCAGGCCACGATTGTCGGTCCTTAGAAACTTGGTGCCACTGTGCCCCTTTGAAAGTGGAGCTACAGCATTTGTTCCACAGCGAAGTAGATCCTAAAATCATGCAGGACAATTGCTCCCTGGTGAAGCAGATCTAAATATCCTCAGCTTTTCTAGGAGTCAAGTGCAAAGAGAGAAATATGGGGGAGACACTGCAAAGAGGAGTGTGAGATGGGGGAAGCAACAGGATATCAGGGAAGCAGCAGGAGGTGTTGGGGGGGGGGGGTCAACACTGAGGATGTGGAGAGGGAAACAAACTAAGGAGAAGAGAGAGCAATGCGGAGGGAGGAAAAGTAAACGGGAGAGAGAGCAACATGAGCGGCATGGGAGAAGATCATGGGCGAGAGGGGGAGTCTAACACAGAGCGTAGAGTTGGGAAGAGAAGCATACTAAGGAGACAGCTGGAAAACACATAAAACTCTTGTGGAGTGCTTACCAAAAAGAAATAAGCAGCACCTCAAAAATGAGCAATGGAAGGACACAAGCAATAGATCCATGCTCGAGGGGAGGGACAAACACAAGAAGAGGAAGGAAGGCCCACACAAGCTACTGAATAAGAAGCAAGCAAATGAGAGTGACAGTGAAATAAACCAATGGTAAGCAGTGGGGGGGGGTCTAAGCCCACTGTAAGCTAACAACGCGCCTTGCAAAAGACAGCACATTTGCTGTCTAGTAGGTAAGACCTAAACATTAGGATCTTTGGTAAAAAAAACAAAAACAGGAAGCCATATTGCTGGCTTTAGGAAGAATTGTGCCTTGATTTTACTCCAACCTACAATTATTTAGGCGTTTGAATGTTTCCTTGATACAATCTGGCAACAGTTAAGAATAAGGGGTCTCAACTAATATTTGTCCTATGTAGATTGTATCAGAGGTTAGTAAATACAAGTGTAGAACTAGGGGTGTGGAATTCTTATAGCCCGATGCCCAGGACATATTGTTTGGGCCAAGGACAACACGTTATCATGTTCATTTTGTCCTTGGGACAAGTAGGTCCAACCCCCTGCAGCACAAACCCTTTGGCTGCCAGATTACACTACCAAATTACGGATCAGGGAAGGGCATTGTCTGCAGTTAAGATAATCTTTGTGTCCATATGTTAAAGCTGTTGGAACTTGTATTTATGGTTCATTAATACAAGCCTTTCTTATCAAGGTGAGAACTCTAAGGAAATGTTATAAGCTTGGACTGCACTACTGACAGTGGTTCCAGTATAAAAATGTGTATACGTTGTAGGAAGCTGGCTCTGTATATACTATACCAAAGTGAGGTATAGTGTGCACAGAGTCCAGTGGAACCCCAAAGGTAGGCAGAGGCCAAGTTAGATAGAACCCTACTCTCTATTTGTGGTAGTGTGGTCGAACAGTAAGGCAGTATCAGAGGACAGTGTTAAGCATTTATTGTACGCACTCAGTCAGCAAATGAATTCACACACTCAAAGACTGAACTTCAGACCAATTGTTTTTGTATAAAAATATTCTTTTAGTTATTTTATTTCTAGAACCAAGCAAGCCTGGCACAGGTAAGCAATACATACTTTACGGTAGTAAATGCTGATTGTAAAACAGTTCAATTGCAATTATAAATGTACTATGGTTTGACTTACAGTATTGTTTCAGAGAAATGCAATCACTTGTAAATACAGTAGATAGACTTCAATGGGATTTTCAGTAAAATAGCAGGTAAGTTACTTTTGGATTACTTTTCTTACTCAGTGCTGTATGCCTGGATGCAGCACTGGGACATTTCCTGTAAACAGGTGAGTAAAACCGTTTTTGTTAAATCGTACAATTTTAAAGAATTTCTTTAGGTTTCAAAACTCTAACACTTAGAAACTTTTTCAGGAAAAAGTGTCAATGTTATCCTAAGGAGGAAAATATGGTTATCGGTTTTCAGGCAAGTACTCGGTCTGTGGAGTTGAGGTTCTGGGGGTAGACTCAGGGGTCCCCCAGGGTCAGTGATGCACTCTAGTTACACCCTCAGCGGCACTAGGGCGGCCGGGTGCAGAGTGTTGAGGCCCAATGTTATCCAATGGGGGATTGGGGGCCTCCGGTTGGTGGCTGCTGGCAAGCAGGCCACTGGGTTGTGGGAGCAAAGCTCCTGGACTTTAGCTCAGGGCAAATGGGGAAACAAATTAGCACCAAAGGTGCACCCTCAGCGGCACTAGGGCGGCAGGGTGCTGTTTTGAGGTCGGATGCCCTGTTGTTTCCAATGGAGAAGCTCCGGTTTGTAAAAGCACGGCAGGCAGGGAGACGAAGGACTTCTGGGTGCAACCACCACTTCGAGAGGTAAGTTGGGAAGTTAGGGGTTGGTTAGGCACAGTCAGTTTGGGCACACAAGGCCGTGGGGCATCGGGTGCAGGGGTGCCTTTTGGGGTCGGATCTTCTTACCAGCTCCTGGTCGCGGTTAGGGGGGCCTTCTGTATTTAGGCTGCAGGCGTCGGCTTGAGGCAGGTCAGGGGTCGCCGGGTCTCGGTTCAGGATCGCCGGGGTGACCTCCTCATGGTGTTTGCCCACTCGGGCTCGGGCCGGCGTGTGCAGAGTGGGGCGGATCCGCGGTGTCCGGTCGGAGCCAGAGGTTGCAGTTTAACAAATCCGGTGTTCACGGGAGAAGCAGTCTTTGGAAGTGAAGGCAGGCAGGTCCTCCGGGGTTTTTGAGGTTGCTGGCTGCAGGACACACCGGGATTTCACAGGAGCAGATTCGAGGGGGAGACATGCCGGTAGGGCTGGGGCCAAGTCAGTGGGCGTCTTCCTCTTGTTAGCTGCTGCACGGCTGTTCGGTCCTTCTTTTCTCCTTGTTTCTTGTCTGGATCTGAGGAAGCAAGGTTCAGGGGTGCCCCTAAATACTATATTTAGGGGCGTTACAGGTAGGTAAAAGGCAGGGACCAATGGGTCCCTTCCTGGGGTGGGTACACCCCTATTATGCCACCCTCCAGTGGGAGGGGGGCATGTGCCTGTCCCTGGTTGGCTGAGTCCCCCATCTTCAAGATGGCGTGGACTGAGAGTTGTGCTTCACCTCGCCTCCCACACCTGAGGGTGGGGTTGGCAGAGGTGGGCACACCTCTCTTCCTCACTTGTTTTCCCGCCGGTTCTCCCGCCCAAAGTGGGGGTCAGAACCAGGGGGACCAGTTGCTGAAAGCAGCAAGTGGCCTGGGGAAGCTCACAAAGGCGGCAAGCCTTTGAAGCTTCCCCTTCGTGAACCCTGCCCATCCTGGGGAGGAGGCTTGGCACCTCGTCCCAGGATGTGCATTGTTTCAGGCCCCAGAGAGCAGCAGGCTCTCGACCCAGGGGTCCAGAAACATGTCTGGTGGTGGCAGCTGAAAGCAGCCACTCAGCCAGGACACTAGAGGTGGGTTAGTTTTCAAGGGGCATCTCTAAGATGCCCTCTGTGTGCATTTTTCATTAAATCCCACACTGGCATCAGTGTGAGTTTAATGTGCTGAGAAGTTTGATACCAAACTTCTCAGTTTTCAGTGTAGCCATTATGGTGCTGTGGAGTTCATAATGACAAACTCCCAGCACCATATACTCTTAATGGCAGCACTGCACTTACAATGTCTAAGAATGGACTTCGACACTGTAGGGGTACAGGGCTCATGCACCTGTACCCTCACCACTGGTATAATGTACCCAGCTAGAGGGGTGACTGATCTATGCCAGGGCAGTGGGTTGTAGGCATGGCACACAGGGATGTGTGCCATGTCGACTCTTCACTTTGTTCTGCACCAAGACACGCAGCCTGCAAGGGCAGTGTGTGAGTGTAAAGGTACAGGGCCTCTAAGGGTGGCACAATAAGTGCTGCAGCCCTTAGAGGTCTTCCCTGGTCACAGTGCCCTGGGTACCTGTGGTACCATTTACCAGGGGGGCTGACCTGTGGCCAGAGATGCCAATTGGGTTGGTTTTGGGGGAAAGAACACAGGCCCTGGGTACCTGATTGGCAGGGACCCAGGGCAGATCATGTAAAAGTGCATCAGTAGTCTGGCAAAAAGTGGGGGGGTTACTGCAACAGAAACCCACTTTCCTACATACGTATAATGCTTCCAGGATGCTCTCTGATTAGATGCAAATTTACGCAAAAGCATGAAAGCAAGATCGATGGTTCTTTGCTTTCAAAATAAAATGTTCATTAAAAAATGCAACTAGGAATAAAACGTTTTGCTAAACTACTGAAAACTTTTAGGTACCATTTCTTTGAAGTGTCATTTAGTAAAATGTGTTGATACGTGCTAAAAGTTACAAAAAATATTCATAATGGAAAATCGGTGTAACCCGCTTAAAAAACATTTAAAGGAAACATGTGAATAAACAAGCATTGGTAAAGCCAAAGAAGCCGTCTCTCCGGACTTGGCTGTCCAGGCAGTAGTGTTTGGTAGACATGCGCAATGAAGTCCACGTAGCTGCCTGGCAAATGTCATGAAGGGGGACTCCACGTCCCAAAGCAGTAGTGGCTGCCGTCGCCCTGGTGGAATGGGCACGCAACCCCACTGGAGGTTCCTTTTTTGCTAAGGAATAGCAGATTTTTATGCAAAGAACGACCCATCGAGAGATGGTTCGTTTTTGCACGGCCGACATTTCTTGGCGCCCACGTAGCCAACAAAGAGCTGGTCATCCACCCGGAATTGTTTTGTGCGATCCAGATAAAATTAAAGCGCACGTTTTGGACCCGGACGGTGGAGCCTCTCCTCCTCTTTAGAAGGATGCTGAGGCAGAAAGAAGGTGGCCAAAGTGATGGTCTGTCCTATGTGGAAAGTGGTAACCACTTTGGGAAGGAAAGAAGGCCAAGTGCGAAGGACAACTTTGTCCGGATGAACAGCCAGGAAAGGAGGTTTGGAAGAAAGAGCCTGAAGCTCACTCACCCTGCGAGCAGAGGTGATGGCAACCAAAAAGGCAGTCTTAAGAGTCAAAAGTCTGAGAGGACAGTTATGCAGCGGCTCGAAAGGAGTGCACATAAGGTAGGTCAGAACCAAGTTCAAGTCCCACTGGGGCATTACGAAAGGAACTGGAGGAAACAAGTGAGTAATGCCCTTAAGGAAGCAATTTACAATAGGGGACTTGAAAAGAGATGGCTGATCAGGAAGCCGAAGAAAGGCCGAAAGATAGCCTTTCAAGGTGCCCAGGGCAGAGCCCTGCTGGGCCAAAGAAAGAAGGAAGAGGAGAACCTCTGAAAGGGGTGCAGAAAGGGGATCCACAGCCTTTGCTGCGCGCCATGCCACAAATTTGTTCCATCTACAGGCGTATACCGTTTTGGTGGAGGGACGCCTGGCTGCCAAGATAACATTACAGACTTCGGGAGGAAGGTTGAAAGCTGTCAACTGTCGCTGCTCAATCTCCACGCAAGGAGGTGGAGGCTGGACAGGTTCAGTGGAGGACAGTCCCCTGCTGCTGCGATAGAAGATCCTCCAGAAGGGGCAGTCTGATCGGAGGATCGATTGCCATGTACAGAAGCTCAGGATACCACACTCTTCGTGCCCAGTCTGGAGCCACAAGAATGACTTGGGCCCGGTCGCGCATGATCTTCTTCAGTACTCTGGACAGAAGTGGTATAGGCGGAAGTGCGTATAGAAGACCGCAACTACGCACGCGACGAAAAGCGCAGAATTGCTGACATTGTGCGTTCTCTTCGGTGGCGAATAGATCTAACCAAGGCTCTCCCGACCGCTTATGAGACCTTGCACCACCTCAGAGTGAAGACGCCATTCGTGATCCATCATGCACCGGCGGCGGAGTTCGTCCGCCCTGGCGTTTAAAGAACCTGCCAGGTGTTGAACCACCAGGGACATGCCCTGATGTTCCAGCCATGTCCAGAGGCGCAGGGTCTCCTGACATAGGGTCCACGACCCCACCCCGCCCTGTTTGTTGCAGTACCACATGGCGGTGGTGTTGTCCATGAACACATGCACTACTCTCCCTTTGACAGACGGAAGGAATGCCTTAAGTGCAAGACGGATCGCCCGAAGCTCCAGAAGGTTGATGTGGAGCCCGGACTCCGCCGGAGACCAGAGGCCTCTGATCTCCGCCTCTCCCATGTGGCCGCCCCACCCCAGAAGTGATGCATCTGTCACCACTGTGAACTCTGGTTGGGGAAGGGAGAGGGATCTGCCGTTGACCCAATCTTGGTTCGTGAGCCACCACTGCAATTGGTGTGCAGTGCCCTCCGAGATCTGAACGCAATCAGAAAGATTACCCTGATGCCGTGCCCACTGGAACTTCAGGTCCCACTGCAGAGCCCGCATTTGCCACCTGGCATAGTCCACCAGCAGGATACAGGAGGCCATGAGGCCCAGTAGCCTCAGGGTCATTCTGACCGAACGGGGGATAGAGGCTGAAAGATCGGAATCATAGCCTGAATATCTCAGATTCGCTGTTCGGGAGGATAAGCCCGAAACTGCGCAGTGTCCAGAACTGCTCCGATGAAAAGGAGCTTCTGAGAGGGAATCAGGTGTGACTTCAGCAAGTTGATGGTGAACCCCAGCGAATGCAGGAGGTCGGCCGTAGTCTGGAGGTGGGAGACGACAGCCTGGGGGGAGTTCGCCTTCAACAGCCAGTCGTCGAGATAGGGGAAGACTGGAACCCCTGATCTGCGCAGATGAGCTGCAACTACCGCCATCACTTTCGTGAACACCCGAGGGGCGCTGGTAAGGCCAAAGGGGAGCACGGTAAACTGAAAGTGCTCGTGGCCTACCGTGAACCATAGGTAACGCTGGTGGGCTGGCAGGACGGGGATGTGAAAATAAGCGTCCTAGAAGTCCAACGCTACCATCCAGTCTCCAGGGTCGAGGGCAGACAGGGCCAGAGTCAACATTTTGAACTTCTCCTTCCGGAGGAAGCGGTTGATGTTCCGGAGATCCAAGATAGGACGCAGGCCCTTGTCCTTCTTGGGCACCAGAAAGTAGTGGGAATAACAACCACGACCGACTTCTGGGGCAGGAACTTTCTCGATGGCTCCCTTGGCCAAGAGAACCGTAACTTCCTGTTGGAGAAGGGCCAAGTGATCCTCCGACATGCGATGGAATTGAGGTGGCATGGAGGGAGGGGTAGGCTCGAAGGGGAGGGAGTAGCCCCTTCGGACTATCTGCAAAACCCACCTGTCCGACGTGATGTTGAGCCAGTGGGGGAGGTGATGGCGAATCCTGCCGCCCACTGGCGAATGGTGGCCCTGAAAGGTCGGACTAGGAGGGTTTGGAGGCTGCTGCAGAGGGGGCGCTGGTGGACTGGCCCGCCCGCTGGCCCCCAGACCCATGACAGTGGGACCCACGTCCCCGGCCGCGCAGAGGCTGGACAGCTTGCGCAGACCTGTGGCTCTGGGCGGAACGTAGCGGGGCACCCCTTCCGTAGCCACGAAAGGAGCGAAAAGCAGACTGCGCTGGGCCTGAGGTGGAAGCCTTGTCGCAAACCAAGCGACGGCCATCAAAGGGCATGTCCAAAAGTGTTGCTTGGACATCATCTGAAAAGCCAGTGGACCTCAGCCAGGAGTAGCGTCTCAGGGCTACTGACGTTGAAATCGTCCTGCCTAGTATGTCGGCGGTGTCCAGCCCACATCTTATGGTGAACTTGGTTGCGTCTCTCCCTTCGGCAACTGCATGGGAGAGCACGGCCCGGGCCTCCTCCGGGCACTGTGGCAGCACCTGTGCGACCGAGTCCCACACCGAGTGGGAGTAACGGCCCAAGAGACATGCGGTGTTCACCGACCGCAGTCCTAAGTTGGAGGAAGAAAACATCTTCTTCCCAAGGTAGTCCAGCTTCTTGGATTCCATATCAGGTGGTGCAGTAGGGAATGCGCCTTTGGAAGTCGAGGCTTGGACCACCAAGCTCTCAGGGGTGGGGTGCTGAGAGAGGAAAATAGGGTAGCCCGGGGCTGGGCGGTGGCGTCGGGCAATCATCCTGTCCACAGGAGCCCCTGTGTTGGGCTTGGACCAAGTGCCCAAAAGCATGTCTGTAAGGGCCTCATTGAACGGCAGCAGGGGCTCCGAAGAGGACGCTGCCGGCTGAAGCACCTCGGTCAGGAGGTTAGTCCTAACCGCCACCGTAGGGAGCTCAAGGTTTAAGGCCTCAGCCGCCCTACGCAACACCACTGCGTAAGATGCACCCTCCTCCGTAGCCACGGTAGGGGGAGAAAGCATGCCAATGTCTGGGGAGGTGTCCAGACCACTGGCCTCACCCAACTCCTCTCTCCAGTCCGGTTCCTCCTACTGGTTTGCCAAAGGGTCCACAGACCCCTCCCAGTCCTCCTCACCCTCCTCTGGTAGCCACTCAGGGCGATAGGGAACACCAGAGGAGAACAGTGGTACAAAAGTACCGGTCGGCGCCGGTCCTGCTCCGTGTCCATATCGAGGGGGAGGCCGGGGTCGACGTCGGCTGGGGACACAACCAGTGTCGGAGGGGGCGGAGGTGTCGCCACTGGATTCAGCGCCGGAAGACGTGTCACGAGGTCGACTGGCGCCGATACGGATACAACCTGGATCTCTGGGTGCCCTGCGGCGCCGGAGCCGAAGCCTTCGGCATCGAAGGCATAGAGCCCCCAGCCCCGAGTCCGCGGGGTTTAAGGCTCGCCGGCGGAGTCGGGCTGCCCAAAGATGGAATGGAGGGCTTCGTAAAAGCTACCAAGTTGGGCAGGGGTCGCTCCAGCTCCCGGGAAGGGAGGGAAGGCCGGGGTCGACCCAGCAGGCTCTGCGGGCGGAGCCGGACGACTACCTTCCGCTGCCCGCGTCGCGTCGGCCGACGGGCGGGGAGAATGCGAAGTGCGACAGTGCTTCTTCGCCTTCTTCTTGTGCTTCGACTTACCCGAAGACTTCAACGAGGAGTGGTGGTGATGACTCCGCGACCGGTCCCGCGATCTCCCTCTCGACCGGGACCTCAAACGGCATGGAGTGGACTGCCGGGCCTCGAGAAGCTTTCGGGACCGCCCTCGCAAAGACTTCGGGTTCATGGCCTGGCAGTCGGAGAACGACTTCGGGTCGTGGTCGCGCTCCAAACACCAAAGGCGCACAAGGTGCGGATCCGTAACCGACATCAGCTTGTGACAGGAGTCACAAGCCTTGAAGCCGGTTCGAGGACATCCCTGTGTGCACCAGGAGTCGAACGACTCGAAAAGAAGTCGACAAAAAGTCGCAAAAAGAGAGTCAAAAAGTGACTTGAGGTACCGCTGTCTCCGGACCTGCGCTGGCTGGCGCGGAAAAAGAAAGAACTGACGTCAGCGCACAGGGGCAGCGTCTAAGTAGATACCGCAACGTCATTCTGGCGACCACGGCGCCAACGACGAACGCGGAGTCGACCGACGCCACCCACCGACACGCAGGTACTGTTGAAGAAAAATTCTCCGGATCCAGTCTGACTCCTGGGGGTAATTCTAAGGTGAGGAATCCATAACTAATTGTCTCTTTCAGATTTGATCTTCTAGCTGCAGATTCCTCACCTTTAGAATAGATACCAAAGCAGTACCTATTTGGAGGAGGGTCTGTGGATGGACTCAAACCAGAAATTCCTGCAGAACCAAGCGGGCAAAGGGGCCATCCCGGCAAACTCGACTGTCCAGGCAGTAGTGCTTCATGAATGTATGGAAGGACGCCCATATAGCCACATGGCAAATGCCTGGGACAGGGACTCCTCATGCCAATTCAATGGTAGCAGCTTTGGCCCTAGTAGAATGAGCATGCAGTCCATCCGGAGGCTGCTTTTTGACCAGTGCACACCAGATATTAATGCAGAGTATGACCCAAGGGGAGATGGTTCTCTTCTGCACAGCCTTGCCTTTCTTCACTCCAGAGAACCCCACAAAGTGCTGAACGTCCAGCCGGTGGTCTTTGGTGCGATCAATATAAAAGCGGAGATCTCTCTTGAGGTCTAAATGGTGGAGTTTCTCCTCCTCCTCCGTCGAGTGGTGAGGCGGTGCATAGAATGCCTGCAGGGTGATGTTTTGACTGAACGGCGTCACAACTTAGACATGAAGGATGCCCACATCCACAAAACCAGCTTGTCTAGGAAGAAGGTGGTATACAACAGGTTGACACAGAGAGCCTGAAGTTCACTCACACACTACATTGAAGTTAAGGCGACAAGAAACACGGTCTAAAAGGTGAGAAGCTGCAAAGGGCAGCTGTGAAGCAGTTCGAAGGGAGTGCGCATCAGAAATGTGAGGATCCCACTTAGGCATGACAAAGGGAGAGGGAGGAAACAAATGTTGTAAATCCTTCAAAAAGCGCATAACAACTGGAGACAAACAATGAAGGCTGATCCTGCACCCACAAGAAGGCTTAAAGATCTGAAAGGTATCCTTTAACTGTGCCCAGAGCAAAGCCTTGCTGAGGTAGGCTGTGGAGAGACACCTGGCTGCCAAAATGACAATCACCTACAGTGGAAGATCAACAGTGTTCAGCTGTCGCCACTCAAACTCCAAGCATGAAGGTGGAGATTGCTAAGGAACGGGTGCAGAACCCTGCCTTGCTGCTGCAACAGCAGGTACTCCTGGAGGGGTAGCCTAATTGGAGTACAGATGCTCATGCCCAGGAGCTCTGTATACCATATACTCTCTACCCAATCTGAGGCCACTAAGATGACTTGGGCCCAGTCGGGCCTGACCTTCCTCAGAACTCTGGGAAGGAGTGGTCACAGCAGGAAGGCATACAGAAATCCGGAGTTCCACTCAGGGTGGAACGCGTTTCTGAGTGAGAGACACATTGGAAACGGCAATGCACAGAAGAACTGGCGTATTCTTGGCAGCGGTGAACAGATTGAGCCAAGGTTCTCTACCTATTCGTGAAAGAAACCTTGTTCCACCTCCAGATGTAACTGCCGCTCATGATCTGCTAGGCATCATGGGGTGAGCTTGTCCGCACTGACATTCAATGATCGTGCCAGGTGGCTCACCACAAGGAAAATTCCTTGGTGGTCCAGCAATTCCAGAGATGCAGGGCCTCCTGGCACAGTGTCCATAACCCCACCCTACCTGTTTGCTGCAGTAACACATGGCTGCGGTGTGCTCTGTGACAATCTGTATCAGCCTCCCCTTGATGGAAGCAAGGAAGGCTTTCCACACCAAGCGGATGGCCCTTAGCTCCAGAAGGTTGATACTGAGTTGGGCCTCCACCAGAGACTTGAGGCCTCCGATTTCCACCTCTCCCAGATGGCCATACCAACGCAGAAGGGATGCATTGGTCACCACTGTAATCTCCAAAGATGTGCTGCTATCATACCCATCATTTTCGTAAACACCATGGGGGCACTGGTGAGACCAAAGGGGAGCACAGCAAACTTAAGGTGCTCCGGTAACACCTCGAACTGCAGTTAGTGCCAATGGACCTGCAGGACAAGTATATGAAAATAGGCGTCCTGCAGGTCTAACACCACCTCCAGTCTTCCAGGGCAGACAAGACCTGACCTGACCCGACCCAGTATGAGCATTTTGAAATTCTCATTCCGGCTGAAGGCATTGAGGCAGGTGTAAAATCAGGCTACGGCATCAGTCCTTTTGGAGGACCGGAAAGGAGTGAGAATAATAACCACATCCTACTTCAAGAACTGGCACTCGCTCATAGCCCCTATGGCCAAAAGGCCTTGAACTTGTTGAGGCAAAACAGATCCGTCAGTTGCTCGGGAGTATGGTGGAAAGTGTGGCGGCGTGGCAAGAAAGGGCAAGGCATAGCCCTTTCGAATAATTTGCAGTACCCTGCTGTCTGATGTTACGGTTTGCCAACCGGGCAAGAAAGGTCGGATCTTGCCTCCCTCCCGGTGGATGTGTTCAGCTAAGGGCATGCTAAAGGGGTTCTGCAGGGGGGTAGGGTAGTGGACTAGACAACCCGTTGACCTTGACATGGCCTCGACCACGAAACTGCACAGCGCCTTCAGGAGGTTGGATTGCCTAACGTTATGGAGCACCTCTGCTGAAGCCGTGAAAGGAGTTGCAGGGGTGATGTGGTTGGTGAGGTGGGGCAGACAAGCCCAGCTAGCGAGCCGTGGTCCTGCTCTTCTTGACCCACTCGAGAGTGGAGTTTGCCTTGTTCTCGAAAAGGCAAGTCCTGTCGAAATGCGTGTCCATGAAGGACAACTGGACATCACCAGAAGAAGTGGTGGACCGTAGCCAGGCGTGGCGGTGAATGGCCCACCTATGAAATCAGTGGTGCCCAAGCTACAACAAATTGTGAACTGCACAACGACCGTCTCATATGGTGGGGCGAGGAGAGGTCAAAGATCTTCCAGAACCTCTCAGAGGACTTCAGCCACCAAATCCCAAAGGGAGTGGGACCAGCGCCCCAGCAGGCTGCTGGTATTCACTGATTGAAGTGGCATGCTGGTGGACGAGAAGGCTCTTTGACCAAATGTGGCCACCCATAGTCAGGAACGTTTTGGGGTTAGTCTTACTTGCAGATGCCTGCATCACCAAGCTTTCAGGGAGGGTTGTGGTGATAAAAATGCAGGATCATCCGGAGCCAGGTGAATGCATTGTTCAATTTGATGGTTGGCCAGGGGACCAGAGCAAGGTTTGGCCCTTGCCTTCAACAAAGTATCCGTAAGGGCCTCGTTAAAAGGCATCAGGGGCTCAGTGGATGTTTGCCCCTGCTGAAGGACTTCTGGAAGAAGATTAGTCCTGACCTCCAAGGTGGGGAGCTGGAGGTCAAGGACATCAGCTACCCTACACATTGCGCATTGTGGAAGAAGCACCCTCCTCAGTGGCAGGACCAGGTTATAAGAGGAGGTATCAAAGCCACAAGCCTATGCAGGGCTTCATACCAATTCTCCTTGTGATAAGGTTGGCTGCTCTCATAACCCTCATCGTGGTTATTATCTGAATCCATGACGAACAGGGAATGGAGGGTGTGCGTTCATCTTGCTGGAGTCAGATCTAGTGGAGGAAGCGAGGCCTCCACCGTGGCCAAGCATGGCCTCGGTCAAGGTCAAACCACGACAGACTTGCTGTCAGCGTAGTCAATTCAAGCTTTATTTTCCAGCGTCGGTGGAGTCTGTGCCAGAGTCAAATTAATGAGAATTAGCATGGACCGTGGCGCTAGATGCGGCTTGGAGGGTTCAGCTGGCACTGAGGGCAAACCCACTGTAGGTAATCCAGGTGGAGAACCTCTCAACTCCATGGGGGCCACAAGGGTGTACTATAGGGAGTAGGAATGGATCCAAAGATCCGGAGCATGGCCTTGCAGAACTCCTCTATCTGTTTAGGAGTGGTGGACATCCCAGAAAACTTGAATTGTGCCTGAACAAGTAGCAGGATCACCTCCAAAGTCTAAAGACTTTGGGAGCGAGATTGAGATGTATGCCACTACCCCCACGCCTTTAACGGGGAGTGTGAGTGGCAGGAAGGGGCTGAGTCCTGCTTAGATTTCATGTGTTTTTTCTTCGACTTACCCGAAGACTTTGATAGAGGCAATGACTGACCTCTGGAACAACTCCTGCGACTTCTGGGTTTCGAACCGGGAATGAACTTTCAACTTGGACGGATCTAGCCGTGGAGTCCTCTGGAGCTTGGAGATGAAAGGTTTTGCCTCGCCATCTTGTATGGTCTTTGGGTTCACTGACGTGCAGTCTCTGCAGGCCATGAGCTTGTGGAGAGTAGAGGATCTGTCACACACATTTGTTTGCAACAGTCCTTAAAGTACTTAAAACCTCTTACTTTGGGAGGTGACATGCCCCTTGTACAGTGTAACACACTTTTTTTTAAAAATCGAGGTAAGGGTCTCAAATGAGAAGAGAGGTAGCTACAGATCCGCATCTGGGGGAGCAGCACGTCAGTGTGTGGGAGTGGTGCCTATAAAGACTACGCATGTCATTTCTGGAACTGAACGGTATCCGTGCGGAGCCACACGGCACCACCTACTGGCACGCAAAGGCACAGATGTAAGGTTTCCGGACCCAGTCTGATGCTTGGGGAATAGACAAAAGGTGAGGAATTATTTGTGGCTAGAAGTGTCTATCAAAAAAGAGAAGAACTCTTGGTGTATCCCTTAAGACCATACAGCCTCAGTCTGTGGCTCATGCCATTTTACAGATGGTCTTCGTAAGCCTGAAGATGAAAAATCAAAACCTACAGAGATATGATATGAAAGAAATCCAGGGCAGCGATGAAAATACGCCATGCCATGCGACATTTCTCTGGCAACAGCTGTTTTGCAGGTAAGTAAACGTTTCACAGATGGGAAGGGAATCTGGCCATAAAAAAAGGGATGCAAGAAAAATTGATATGGGGATTTCAAAAACAAATATAGTGCAGGGCAAGGCCTTAGCTGGAGAAGTATTGGTATGTGGAAAAGCAAGTAGCATAGGAATTCCTAGCTTGACCTGCCAAATCCAACCTAAAAAGGAGACCATGTGTTAGAAAGAATAACCTATGAAAACATGGTAGATGCTTCAGCAGTTTGAAAAAAACCGGTGGAAACGCATAAAGTTTGTTAGACATGAGTCTATAGTAACTAACTTCGGCTGGATGACTACTAATATAGAACTTCCATGGGTGGGTGTCGAGCTCCTTATTAAGGGGCCTAAACCTTGAAGTGGTTGGCCCATCGTTTAAACTCTACAGTTACCCACAACCTACGTGAACCTCTTGACTTGAAAAGCACTTTTCAATGCCCTTTCTTCCTAGCTAGCTCGAAGGGGTTCAAGAAGAATGGTTGCTGCATTGAAAGAGCCAGACTCAAACAACCTGACCATGCATTCAGTTGTAAGATGCCCTCAGTGAAGATCAGGAAACCACAAACCGTAGCATCTCTAAACAGATCTTTTTGATGAATGAGAGATGAGGCACTGAATATAGGAAGTTGTTTTTGGTTCCAAATTACTTGCAGTAGTCTCCAGTTTAACAATGGTGAGTTTTTGCACCCACACAAAGGCAACCTGCATGAAGACATGTGGTAGATGCACTAGTTCCAAATATAAATGTATGTTGAGGAAATCCGAGCATGCTGGGCTGCAGAGAGCCTGATCGTCAATGTCAAAGGTGAAGGATATTCATTGATGAACAACAGATCTGATTATGGCCAATCCACTGCAGACTAAAATATTACAAGGTCTGGTTACATAGCTTGCAGCATGCATCTCAGTACTTTCAAATATTTCAAACTGCTTGCTCAATTTGTGCTCCAGGCCAAGTCAAAATTAGCACTTGAGATAAAAACATACTTGAATCAATGGATATACACACACTTCTCTAATTGGTATTGATGGAAAGTGCCACCGGAAAGCAGGGTGTTTCCGATTTTTTCCATAAAAAACCTATTTTCTCTGCAAAGCCAGTAGGCCTGGCCACATTTTTGTACAATATTATATTGTGTTTTTAACATAGGCAACGGGCATTACAAGTGCAAAAGTGACAAACAAATGAAGCAATCTAAAATGGCATGAGCTTGCAAATACACAACCAACCCAATGAACGCGGAAATTGGCCCATCAGCCCTGGCACTGAAGTTGACTATTTTTAGGTACAAGTCCAAAATGCTATAATTCACAGTGAAGAGAGCCACTATTCCATGCTGTACCCTATAGTGGCCATATGCAAAACACATGACACTTGAAGAGACCAATGGATGAAGATGATGACTGTCCCATAACCCCTGTATGGGTGTGTATGAACTTTTAACATCATTTTGCAGAACTGAGCCTGGTAATGCCAGACCTAATTGAGGCTAGTAAGGCCAGACCTAAAAATAATGTTCGCGGAGGAGACAGATCCTTTCAATGTATACAAGCTTTCAAATCTTTAGAATATACTTCTTCAAGTATAGTTGTTAATATTGCAAAGACATGCTGTATGCATCACACTGCAATGGTATAAGGTAGAGGGGAAAAACTATATACATAGAAATGTTAAAAGAAAAATACATGAGCCGCCCAGAAGATGCTTAAAAAAAGGAAAATGCTACTTACCAGTATGCATCTGTTCTTGGCATGTAGAGCTGCAGATCCTCACACTTTGCATTAGATCGCCATCTGGTGTTGGGCTCAGATGCTTGCACTTTGTTGTTGTCTTCGAAGAAGTCTTTTGTAGTCATGTGATAGGGGACTCCTCCTTTGGACAATAGTGCGCATGGGCATCGACTCCATCCTCAGATTGTTTTTCGCCATAATGGGGAGTGATGGAGTTAGTAGAAAAGGATGTCCATGTGTGTATATCTAAATAAGATAGGACTGGAACACATACAGGTCCCGGGAGGTGGGTGGGCGTGGAGGATCTGCAGCTCTACATGCCAAGAACAGATGCATACTGGTAAGTAGCATTTTCCGTTCGAGGCATGTGAGCTGCAGAGCTCACACTTTGCATAGACTGTACAGCAGTATCTCCCCTAGTGGTGGTCACCTGTATGTGTTGCAGTAGTTTGAAAAAGTGTTCTAAGGACAGCTTGGCCCACAGAAGCTTGTTGCTTGGCTTGCACATCAACACAATAGTGTTTAGTGAAGGTGTGTGTTGTAGACCATGTGGCTGCCTTACATATGTCTTCTAGGGGATGTTCCCTAAGAATGCTATGGAAGCCCCTAGTTTGCGTGTTGAGTGCGCTCTAGGGGGAATTGATAATGTGCGTTTGGCTTTTTGGTAGCATATTTGGATACATTTAACAATCCACCTTGCAATCCCAGCTTTTGAGATGGGGTTACCCTTATGTGGTGGAGAGAAAGCTACAAACAGTTGTTTTGTTTTACGAAATGATTTGGTTCTGTCAATGTAATACATTAGGGCTCTTTTGACATCCAGGGTGTGGAGAGCTCTTTCTGCTACAGAATCTGGGTTTTGAAAAAACACGGGTAGTTCTACAGATTGGTTAAGGTGGAAAGGCGAAATGACTTTTGGAAGGAATTTTGGGTTTGTCCTGAGAACTATTTTGTTATGATGTATTTGTAAGAAGGGCTCTTGTATAGTTAAAGCCTGGATCTCACTCACTCTCCTGAGAGAGGTGATTGCAATTAGGAACGCGACTTTCCATGTAAGGAATTGAAGTTCACATTTATGCAGGGGTTCAAATGGTGGTCCCATGAGCCTAGTAAGTACTATGTTAAGATTCCACACTGGGGAAGGTGGTAATCTGGGAGGTATGATCAGTTTAAGGCCTTCCATAAAGGCTTTAATGGCTGGGACTCTAAAGAGTGATAAGTGTTGCCTGTTCTGTAGGTAAGCAGCAAGGGCCGCTAGATGCAGACGTATGGATGAGTATGCAAGATTACATCTTTGCAAATGTAGTAAGTAGCAAATGATGTTTTGCGTGGAGGCCTGTAATGGCTGGATATTATTGTTAGTGCAGTAAATAGCGAATCTTTTCCATTTTGCTGCATAGCAAGCTCTGGTAGTAGGGCGTCTAGCCTCTTTAATAATGTTCATACAGTCTGCCGGTAGGTTAAGGTAACCGAATTCTAGGACTTCAGGAGCCAGATCGCAAGGTTCAGTTGGGATGGATCTGGGTGCCTTATCTCTCCATGGCTCTGCGTTAGCATTGCTGGGGAGAGGTGTAGTTTTTGATATGGGACTACTGATAGTTCCAGCAGTGTGGTGAACCACGGTTGGCGTGCCCATGTGGGAGCTACTAGGATCATTTTTAGAGACTGTTGTCGGAGCTTGCGTACCACAAGTGGAAGGAGTGGTAGTGGTGGAAAAGCGTACGCAAATCTGCCGGACCAGTTCATCCATATCGCATTGCCCTTGGACTGCGGGTGTGGAAACCTGGCGGCGAAGGTTGGGCATTTTGCGTTTTGTTGTGTGGCGAACAGATCTATGTCTGGCTGGCCCCACATGCTGAAAAACGGTAGAAGAACTTGTGGATGTAGTTCCCATTCGTGAATCTGTTGTGTCTGTCGACTTAACAGATCGGCAATCTGATTGTGAACTCCTGGTAGGTGTTCTGCTAGAAGGTATATGTTCTGTGGAATGGCCCACCTCCAAATGTCCTGTGCCAGTTGGGACAGTTGTGGAGAGTGTTTCCCCCTGTTTTTGTATGTAGTACATGGCTGTGATGTTGTCTGTTCGGATCAGGACAGCCTTGTTTTGTACGTGGAGTTGGAAGGATTTGAGAGCTAGGAATATAGCTAGTAACTCCAGATGATTGATGTGGAGCAGCTTTTGTTGAGTGGTCCACTTGCCTTGTGTTGTATGACCTAACAGGTGTGCACCCCATCCTGTGAGTGATGCTTCCGTTGTCAGTACTATTTGTGGAACAGGCTCTAGGAACAGCCGCCGTTTGGACAAATGTTTTGTGTTCCACCACTGCAGAGAGCGATGTGTGCGGCTGTCCACCAACACCAGATCTGTAAGTTGTCCGTGAGCCTGGTTCCATTGGTGCGCTAGACACTCTTGTAGGGGACGCATTTGAAGTTTTGCATGAGGGACGATGAAAATGCAAGATGCCATCATGCCGATTAGTTGCATGAATACTCTGGCTGGGAGAGAGTGTTGTATTTGAAACCTGGTGATGAGGGTTTGTATACTGGCTATCCTGGCTGGGCTGGGATAAGCTAGGGCTGTGGAAGTGTTTATTGTGGCTCCTAGATACTGATGTATATGGGATGGTTGGAGGTGAGACTTGGTGTAGTTTATTGTGAACCCCAAGTTGTGAAGTGTTTGTATAGTTTGATGAGTGTGTTGGACACACTGGTTGAATGATCTGGCTTTGATGAGCCAGTCGTCCAGGTATGGGAAGACGTGTATTTGCTGTCTTCGTAGGTGTGCTGCTACTACTGCAAGGCATTTGGAAAACACTCTTGGAGCAGTGGTGACTCCGAATGGAAGTACTTTGAACTGGTAGTGCTGTCCATCGAGTACGAACCTTAGATACTTCCTGTGAGCAGGATGTATGGGAATGTGGAAGTAGGCGTCCTTGAGGTCTAGTGTGGCAAGGAAGTCCTCTTGTTGTAGTAAGGGAAGCACTTGTTGGAGAGTGACCATGTGAAAATGATCCGAATGTATGTACTGATTGAGGGGTCTGAGGTCTAGAATGGGCCTTAGAGTCCCATCCTTTTTGGGGATTAGGAAATACAGGGAGTAAACCCCTGTGCCATGGTGTTTTAGAGGGACTGGCTCTATGGCGTGCTTTTGAAGCAGGGAAAGAACTTCTTGCTTTAAAAGCATAAGATGGTCCGCGGACATTGGACGCTGCCTGGGTGGTATGTTTGGGGGGGCAGCTGTAAGTTCTAGGCAGTAACCATGTTGGATAATTTGTCTCACCCACCTGTCTGTTGTAATGGAGTTCCAGACAGGTAGGAACTGTGCTAGTCGTCCCCCGACAGGAGTGGAATGGTTGGGGGGAAGTGGAGGGAAGCCACTGTTTAGGAGTGGGGGAGGTACAGGTGTTGGTACTACCTCGGCCTCTACCCTTACTGTTGTTGCCTCGGTAACCACCTCTAAAGTATCCCCTATTGGGAGATGTTTGGGTGGTGTTTCTGTAAGAAGAGGAATTGTCTGTGTTGGTGTTCCTAGAGCCTCCTCTGTAGAAGGAGCGGCGAAAGGAGCCACGTTGTTGTGGAGACTGCAATGCTCGCATTGATTTGGCAGTGTCAGTGTCCTTCTTCATTTTTTCAAGTGCCGTGTCTACAGCCGGACCAAAGAGTTGGTTCTGATTAAACGGCTGGTTTAAAATGGTGGTTTGAACCTCTGGCTTGAAGCCTGAAATGCGTAACCAGGCTTGCCTTCTGATGAGTACGCTGGTGTTAACAGACCTAGCGGCGGTGTCGGCCGCATCAAGGGTACACTTAATGGACGCATTGGAGATTAATTTGCCCTCCTGAATAAGATCATTTGCCTGCGTCTTGTACTGGTCAGGTAGGTGTTGCAATAGGGTTTCTAGCTGGTCGTAGTGGGCCCTATCGTATCTTGCCAGCAGTGCCTGGGTGTTGGCTATGCGCCAGTGATTGGTGGCTTGCGCAACCACTCGTTTGCCAGAGGCATCCAACAATTTTGACTCCTTATCAGGGGGCGGAGCGTCCCCTGAAGTCTGAGAATTAGCCCGTTTACGAGCATTGGAGACGACTAAGGAGTCAAGAGGGAGCTAGCCTTTGATGTAGGCAGGGTCATCAGGGGCAGGTCTATATTTTTTGTCGATCCTAGGGTTAAGAATCCTGGCCCGTACAAGATCTTTAAATATCTCAGGAGCATGTTTGATGACTCCTTTAATCATGGGCAAAGTCTGTACAGTTCGTTGAGACTGTTCGAAGGTATCTAAGAGGAAATCTTCCTCTGGTGGGTTGGTGTGTATATGTACCCCATGAAAGACAGCAGCCCTTTGAATAAGTTGCCCAAAACCAATGTTATCATCTGGGGGAGATGGTTTTGTGGGATATGGTGGAGGGCATGGGAGGTCTGGAAGATCTATGGGATCATTGTAGCCCCAATCGTCCTGTGGTGGGTCATCTGGGTCTGGGAAAACGTCATCAGGGTCACCACCATCCCCCATGTCGTCCTGATAGTCATGTGGTGGAGATGTTACAGGCTGAGGCGGTGTAACGGATGTAGAGAGGAGGGGTGTTAGGTGGAAGGACAGGGGAAGAAGGAGGCATAGGGAAGTAGCAGAGTCCTTCTTTTGACAGGGACGGGCTCGTGGCGTGGCACAGTAGTGACATGTCCAGTTTTAGGGTTAATGTAAAGTTTATGTTGTTTAGGATCGATAGGATCCGGTTGAAACAGTTCCTCCTCCTGGAGATTTGGCTTCGGCGCCGACTTTTTCGGTTCCGAGCGCGGTGATGGTTGCTTTGTGTGCTCTTTGGCCTTGGAAGGCGTGGAAGAGTCCTTCGGCTTGGCAATCGGCTCCGACAGCTTTGGCTTAGGGGCTGTTTCGTGGAGCCTTGGTTTCGACGCCGACTTATCCGCATGCTTGGAGGCTGGTTTTGGGACCGAGGTGGATTTCGGAGCCGAGTGTTCCTTTGGCTTCGGCGCCGAAGGTGCCGGTGGAACTGATACATGCGGCTTGGTCAGTACCGAGGAACTGGAAGGCTTTAGTCTTTTCTTCGGTGCCGAGCCGGAAGGCGGGGCGTCCAAAGCATGTTTTCGGTCGCGACTGGGGCCAGCAGGCGAAGTCTTGACCGGTGCCTTCTGTTTTGATGGGGGGGTTGGGGCAAGGGCAGTAGTACTCACTCGTTGCCCAGGAGTGATGGAACTGTCTGAGTCCTCTGCCTCCGACACGATGGTTAGGTCTTCGGAATCTTCCTCCGGGACATCGGGGCCCTCGTTGAAGATGTCGACAGGTTCTGGAGCGGACCGTTGCGCCATAACGTGTCTTCGAGCTAGACGATCCCAAATGGTCTTTTTGGAGCGGAAGAAGGCGCAAGCTGGGCAGGTGGCCTCGTTGTGGTCGGGCGAGAGGCACAGGTTACAGACCTTGTGATGGTCACTGTGGGGGAACTTTGCTCCACACTGGGGGCATTTTCGGAAGGGCGTCCTTTCCATTAGCTGTAGGCCTTACGGCGTCGATGGGCCCAGCGGCCCGCGTTGACGGCTGGAAAGGGGATCGAAGAAGAGACGCGTCGAGATTGCGATATCGATAGAAGTTGTAGAAGGTTTGAAGTATTGAAAAAACAGTAGAAGAAAGTTTCGAACCGGAGTGTCGAAAGTTGCATCCGAACCCGATGGCGGAAAAAAACAATCTGAGGATGGAGTCGATGCCCATGCGCACTATTGTCCAAAGGAGGAGTCACCTATCACATGACTACAAAAGACTTCTTCAAAGACAACAAAGTGCAAGCATCCGAGCCCAACACCAGATGGCGATCTAATGCAAAGTGTGAGCTCTGCAGCTCACATGCCTCGAACCTATAGTTTTCCACAGAACATATCATGATGCCGATGTATGTTCATGCTCTCAGTGATAAATAAAACTTGGCGGAGGTCAATGGTGAGACAAGAGTGGATGACGCAGGCACACAAGCCTATGGACTGTCACTGTTCACATAAGATGGGTGCTCCATTACACTTTATGACCCCTGATCAACATGTACTGATTTGCATGAAGAATCTGTTCCACACATTGTTCCGCCTGAAGAAGCAACCCACAGTCAATACTCAAAGAGCGTGGGATAGGAAGTGAAGATGAGTGGCCTCAGTCTGTGACTGAAGGGTAGACAAACAAATCAGAGCAGTTTCACTGATATTGTTATATGGTTCTTAGGCACATTAGCGACATTGCTAAGTTAGCATGAGCTTCGCTGCCATGATGCTGCTTTTGCGCACGCTACTACATGACTTTGTTTTTGCAGGACTTTGTTTGTGCCTTTCACATGAGAACAGGTTGCTTTTCGCGTTCTCTGCCTTTCCTGGAGTTTAGTCTGAACACGATGTGCAAGGTCGATAAACAATGCCACTTGTTATTCTGTTCTGGTCAGTCCCTAGCACCTAGACATAACATGCTACACAGCTGCAGTACTGAAGACTCGTGCTTTGATATTATGTTGCTGCATGTTGTTTTAACACACTTGGAGAAAGCCGTTCCATGGAGAAGAGCTCTGCTGTTCTTATGATGTAAACCTTACATCTAGGCTTTAAGGTATGGGGTCTGCTGTCAAATCCCAGAGATCGTCCTTTTTATAAAATAAACTTCTAGTCAAGGGGAGGGTGGTCAGGCCTATAGGCCCTTATTTCCACAGTCTTTATAAAATGACTTCTCCCTTTGTATTCTATGTAATTGTAACAATGCTAACTGTGCTGAGTTTATGCATTTTGCTACTAGTAGTGGCACGTATACTGTATTGTAGAGCACGATAGTTAAAATAAACATTTTGAACTATTTCAGTGACTCTGCCTACTCTCATTGTGGACAAGTATGAGTGAGTGAACGAAAGAGTACGTCTTACTCCCGCGATTCCTGAGAGAGTCGGGAGTGTCGTGTTCTGGGTTGTCTAATCATTTGTAGCTCCGTGATATTTGTAGGAGAACGAATGAGACACTATAGCTAGTCGGTTTGGGATTTTGGGTACTGATGTGGTAGGTTGGTACACCCCTATTCACTGAGGTCCTGTTTTCCTGCGCATAGTTCTGTGTATGTGCAGAATCCCTGATACAATATGAGCCTGAATGCCCCAAACCCTAAGAACTAAAGGCAGGTTTGTCTTGATTATTGGAATAGGACTAACTTACATCAAGATTAAAAACACGCTGCTGGGGTTGTCGCTGTGGCCAACAGATTGTGGTGCACATTTCAGGAACTCCTGTAGCTGAAACTAAAATCTGTTTGGAGCCTGAAGAAGGAAACATATGCATCCAGAACCCACTTGTGGTGACTGGGAGGGCAATGAGGACTGCAGCGTGAACTTTAATTTGAGGCCCCACCTCCCACACGACTGAGAATCATGAAGAAAATGCACCTCCTCCAAACTGGAGAAACGAACCATGCTTAAGACGAAGACTGACTAGATCCAGAAGCATTTGGAACACATCTATAGCACCCGAGTCTAGGAGAATCTTGCAGGTCATCCGAAACAGGAAGGAATAACTGCAGAGGATATCTCTTTTAGCACCACAGACTACATGCACAGTGGCCCAGTCTGTGAATCGCCACCTAGAGAAAGACTGGAGGCCAGATAAGCAAAATGTAGTGTGCAGGGATGGACAGTGCAACCCGGGGGATACAAGAGAGGGAACCTTCACTTGCAAAGGGTCTCAAGAGAGTTCCCATCCTGCCAATATCTGGCCGTATGTGAACTATAGAAATGAGGGTTGAGAAATTGATGCCAGGACCAAGAGATAGAACTTGGTGGAAACGTCTGTGAGCTCTACTGTGAAAAAATTAGAAGGGAAGTTCACAATTTACAATCTGATGTGTTCAGTGTTCCAACAAAACTAATGGAGATCCTTGTAGTGGTATGTCATCGTTTCTGCAGCACACAGATGAGATGCCTGGTCCGGGGTGACTACACCACCAAAGAGTGAGAGGAGGCCTCGAAAATGTGTGAATTTGCCTCATCAAGCTGCAGTTTTAAGATCTTCACCAGCTGGTGTGTTTCAAAACAAGCATGGAGCTGTGGCAGTAAAGAGAACTACCACACTATTGCCCAGGGAGTGACATCAACTGATAACAAAGAAGAAGGCACATTGGATAGTATATACTTGGGAGGAGGGGGTTTGGGATGCGACGAATACGGACGCACAGTGGACCCTGTAGAGGACCATTACTAGGATTGAGCGGATCATAATCTTGCACGGATCGAGATCCTTAAGTGCACATGACAGACTTTCAAGGACAAGGTTGTGCCTAGGGCCAAAGCTTTTCTCCCTCTGTTGCTGATTTAAGACCCTTTTTGTATAACCGTTATGATCGCCGATGGTTTCTGTACAAGGTTGGAACCCAGAGTAAGATAACTAGAGACACAAATTTAACAATGACATGGTTTATTCATGCACAACACTGAGCCTGTAAGGTTTGACACCCGCCTGCGATATAGTGCCGAGTTTCCCCAGCCTCCAATGAGGTGCATGGCCCTCAACCCCAACCCACTTTTAAAAAAAATATATATTTTTTTCTTTATTGCTTTTAATAGCACAATACAATTACGTGATGCATCATCAAACAATAGTTGTAGGGCAATTAGATAACCAGAGAGGCTTCGCACACTTACAAGAGAGCACTTTAAGAATTATAAAAAAACAAGCAAGCTCCACCCATCACGCCAGATTAACAATCCTGTTCGCCCAGGGGTAACTAGAAGTTATTGACCATTCATGTACATATTATGACACTAATGTTCGTCATTACCCACCTCTCCCTCAGGCTCGCCAGTTTCTTTACCTATCAAATACTGCTGGAATGCGCCCCAGTAAGACTTTGGTCTGGATTGCAGTGGGAGAAGTTCACCATATGAGTCCAACTGCGTGTTGAAATAAATCATGTCTTTTGTCCATTCCTCGATTGTGGGGATCGGGGCCCCTGCCCCACCTCATTGCAATACATCTTTTCGCCAACAGCAGAGCCATCGCCACCACTCGTCTTGAGTCTTTGTCTATAGCTTTGGTATAACCTAGAAGGGCTAAATACGGGTCCGGGATTAGTGAAAGGTTAGTAATATTGTTTATCTTCTGAAATGTTTTCCCCCAATACTCCAATATGCTAGGGCAGCTCCAGGCCAGGTGTATGAAGTCAGCCATCGGCTCCGCGCAACGAGAGCATGCGGCTGTCTCTCGCAAACCATATCTTTGTAAACGCTCTGGGGTGTAGTATGTTTTGTTAATGAATTTGAAGTGTATAGGCGATGCCTACCATTCATCGATATCCTTTTCGTCATCTCACAACAATATTGCCATTCCTTGTCCCCAATAACCCGATGCAGGTCTCTCTGCCAGTCATGCCTAGGTTTTGAAAACAGTAGAGACCCATTTGCTTGTGTAATGCTATATATTCTTGTAAAGGTGAGGGGGTTTTGATAACATAGGAGAGGGCCAGAACCTTGGGCGGTTCCTGTAAGGAATTTCCCAGAAGCGTTTTTAGAGCATGCTGTAATCTAAAATATTGAAAACGAACCAATAATGTAGGGGCAGGACCATCTACTGTCAACTGCTCCCAGCTACGAAATTCGCCCCCTTCGAAGAGATCACCAATAACAGCAGCATTAACTTTACTCATAGCTTTGGTTACCCCACTATCTATGCTGGAAGGAAGCCAAGTGCACCACTCTAAAGGGGTCAATGGAGAATATAAAATAGCGCCAGCTTGTCTGTCCAACAGGTTACGCCAAGCATGTGTAGTGGCATTGATAGAATCTAGTATACCATGTCTTCGTGGGTTTCTAAATAGTGCCTGTGGAAGCGTATCTGTCCCAGCCGCAATTTTCTCTATATATATATGGGGAGGAGGTGTGAGGCAGTGTAGCCAGGCGGAGGCGTGTGAACACTGTGCTGCTCTGTAATATAAATCTAGATCTGGGGCATTGAGACCTCCCACAGAGTATGGCAGGGTGAGAATTTGACATTTCACTCGGGGTTGTTTGCCAGCCCAGGGTAATTTTATCATGACGGACTTTATTTTAGTGAATATGTGTTGTGGGAGTACCATGGGTATATTCTGAAACAGGAATAGCAGTCTTGGGAGAACGACCATCTTCATCAATGAGACACCTCCCAGCAATGAGAGTGGTAGTCGTATCCACCTAGTGACGTCCTCTTCTAATCCGTCTAATACTTTCCCGTAATTGTCTACAAGTACTACATCTGAGTCGGTATGCATCTGAATCCCTAAATAGCGAACAGACTCTGTTGTCCAGGCCAAAGGGTACTGCATGGTTGGAGGGAGGGTAGACGAAGTTAGTGGAAAGATCAGGGACTTATTCCAGTTAATATTTAGTCCAGACAGCTGTCCAAAACAGACCACTTCATTCAAGACCGGAGTGAGGTGGTTAGCTGGGTCCCTAAAATATAGGAGCAGATCATCTACATATGCAGAAACTATTAACTGGTATCCTGGGAAGCGCACCCCTCTGTGACTGTGATATTCTCTAAGTGCGCATAGCAGCAACTCGGACACCAAAGCATACAATAGCGGGGACAAGGGGCATCCTTGGCGAGTGCCCCTAGATATTGGTATCGGAGCCGTCACCATATTCCCAAGCCTGACTCTAGCCCTTGGTGCTTCGTATAGGACCTTAACCAGCTGGAGAAAGACCTCACCAACACCCATCCACCTAAGTGCCATTTCCATAAAAGTCCATTCGACAGAGTCGAAAACCTTTTCGGCAGCAAGGAAAACCGCAACTGCGTTGATTCTGGGGTTAATGTGCTGAATTGCGGCAAAATTGTTCTAAGGTTGGACGTTAGGTTGCGCCCAGGAACAAATCCTGCTTGTTCGATACCCACTAGACCCGGAAGGAGAGAAGAAATGCGATTGGGCAATATTTTGGTGAACAGTTTGGTGTCTATGTTTAACAGGGACAAGGGCCTATATGACAAGCATTCGCTAGGGTTTTACCTGGTTTAAGGAGGGTAACAATCGTTGCCTCACGCATTGAGGGGGGCATCACCTTACTCTCCGCCATCTCTTCAAATAGTGTAACGGGATGTGGTATTAGAAGGTCTTGAAAGGCTTTATAGAAAGCAACTGTCAACCCGTCCGAGCCCGGAGCGGTGCCACTTTTCATCGATAAGGCAACCCTAACTTCCCTAGGGTCAAGGGGGGCCATGAGATGCTCCCTATGGGAGTCTGTGAGCCAGGCAAGGCGGATATGTGTCAAATAGTCCTCTATGGAGGGACCAGCGGTGGGGATCCGTGACCTGTAGAGCTCTGCATAGTATCTACTGAATCTATCCGCAATGCCTTTTGAGTCATATATTATTCTACCATCTTCACCCATAATCTCAACTATAGAGTTAGTTTCCCTAGGAGGGCGCTGCAGCTTAGCTAAAAGGGCACCAGGACGTTTGCCTTCCCCATACACACGCGCTGTGGCGCACTTGCCTAAGAGCTTGACTTCACTTTCCGCTGTGTCCCGATATTCCTCCAGTAATTCTTTAATATTGTTCAGCTTCTCAACATTACCAGTCAGCTGGTGCTCTTTTTCCAGGACCGCAATATCTGCCTCTAGTTTAGTGAGCCTGTTTTGAATTGATCTAAGAGCTCCCGCATGCTTAGCTATTGTCTCCCCTCTTATGAGCACTTTAAAAGTCTCCCAGACGGTTGAAAAGGCAGGGACTGAGCCTATATGTTCTCCCCAAATAATGTATCAATAGCTGTAGCCATTTCCGAGCAAAACACCAGATCAAGTAAGAAATAAGGGGGGAACCTCCACGTAAATGGGGCATGTCTCATTGTGGGGACTGTCAGCTTCAGCTGTACCGGGGAGTGGTCCGAATAGATTCTAGGGAGCGGCTCACAGTTAGACACCAGCGGAAGCAGACTTCTAGAAACCAACCAGTAATCGATCCTAGTGTGGGTGTCGTGAGGGGCAGAGTAGTGAGTGAACCCAGGGGTGACACTAGGCCGCTGCCTCCATACATCCGCTAATCCAAGCTGTTCCATTAGCACTGTGATAGCGCTGGCAGCCACAGCAGGCCTCATCTGCAAGCCCTGTGACCCATCTCTATTGGGATCAAATATACAATTAAAATCCCCCTCCCCCACACCTGTGGCAGCTCATCGGTATTGAGCAAGTGTGCCACCATACCCTGAAAGAACCCAGGATCATCGTAATTGGGTCCGTATATATTTACTAGACGAGCGCTAAATCCCTCAGCCTGACATCGGGCCACTACAAATCTACCATTAGGATCGACCTCCTCCTCATGCAAAGCAAAGCTTGCTCTGGGATTAACCCAAATAAGAACACCCCTAGCGTGTGAGGTGAAACAGGCAGCGGAGAAAAGACCCTGCAATCGCCGCCTTGAGAGCATCTTATTTTGCGGGGCTAGATAGGTTTCTTGTATTATGGCTATGTCTACTTGGTGTCTTTTCAACGAGGTTAAAACTTTACGGAGCTTACAATAATCGTTAAGTCCCCGGACGTTCCATGTCCAGAGTTTAATCGTCTTGGAAGTCACGTATGGAATTTGCGAAAAATGTGCATTACACAGTAATTTCCAGTGTCATACTTCATACCAGTGCGCCTATCTAATATCAGTGTGCCGTTATCTGCCCTTAATTTATAAATGGGCCTCAACTCACACCTCTCCCCACCCACACTATGCTTACCGCAACATGGCATAGTCGATCCCTCAGCCTCCCTCACCCGCAAACATAAATCAGTACCACAATACAAACAATCAAGAACATAAACAAAACCAGTTGTCGTAGGTAGAATACACACAGGGGCAGATGTTGCCTGCCAAACATCTAAAATGGGGTACTAGAGCATGTACATCTATTTGCTCCTCAGATCTAATCCACTATGTTGTGTACAAAGATAACCATGGCAGTACTGCCGCCCATACACATCAAAACAAGGTTTCAAAACTGTGCTTTCACCCCACACCATCACACAATTTGAGACACCCCACTGTTCAGGGACAGAAACAAAAACATATTCAGTGGAATTCACTGTTCCTCAGGATCTGGAGAATCGTCGTCCAGCATGGAGCGAGTTTTTGGAGTTCCACCACTGCGTTTGTCACTCTCTCTTTTCTTCAAGAAGTGAAAGGCCTGTTTAGGGTCATTAAATATGTGAAATTTCCCACCTTGCGTGAAGTCCGGATAAATGGATACCTCTGTGCCCTCATATCTCAAGGATTGTAATTCCCTGGCTTTCTTTAGTGCTGCATCCCTATCCCTATAGTTGAGCACCCGTGTGATAATGGGGCTGGGAGAGGCCCCTGGAACAGGTCTGGGTGCAAGAGAGCGGTGGGTGTGCTCGATGATGAACATGTTAGAGAAGCTGTCCATGCCCAAGAGTGTTACCAGCAATTGTTCCACAAAATGCTCCATATTTGGAATGTTGGAAGATTCAGCAATACCCACTATGCGCAAATTGTTCCTCCTTGATCGCGCTTCCAAGTCCTCAGCCTTAGACTGGACTGAGTGGATGAGCTTTTCTAGCTTCGTCGTGGAGTTCAAAGTAGAGTTCAGCGTGTCCTCTGCGCCAGACACCCTCTGTTCGTCTGTGTCTAATCTCGCCACATGTTTGTCCAGCCTTTCTGACATTCTGTTCATACTGAAGGAGAGGGCGTCAATCTTTCCGTCGATTTTCTTTAAGCTGAGTTGCAGGACCATAAGAATCTGTTTTAGATCAGAGTCAGCAGCAGTGTCACCCATCTCAGATCCAGACTCAGAAGCGTTTTTCTCGATATCTTGCTGTCTGGGGGTCTTGCGTGGCTCAAATTGCAACTTGGATTGCGATTTCTCCATTCGACCCATTGTTGCCCCAGTAGTGAAGGTGAGATCACTTTGTTGCTCCACGGCCAGTGGAGGCCTATAGGACCCAAAACGGACCCCTTCGCAGAACCACTTCAGTAGGGGCTGGGACCCCACCTGAGGTATGCGCCAGATTCTCGGGTGACCACTGCGATGTACCACCGGTCTGCAGGAAGCTAGTATGGACTGTCCCCCCCGGCTTCAGTTACAGCTTTGCCAGCGTTTATGTACCTGAGGGTTGCGAGTTATCCGAAGTCCGCCACGGGAGCAGAGAGTGGGCACCCCCACAAGCCCCCCAAACCTCCCAGCCCAAGCAGTCCACGTACCGCCTATGCATACAGTGCAGGCGTTAGGAGAGGCAGAGGGGGAGGGAGACCAGAACCAGCAGATGAACTCCTCAGATGAATGTACCACAAAATTCAGCAAGCCAACAAACCCAGGCACTGTATGAGATTGTCCGGCCAGCGTTGCAGGGGCCTGCAGTGCGGTCTCAGCGGTGGTCTCCCGCACTGTGTCAAGTGCAAAGTGCAAAGTGCATCGGGGGGACCAGTAAGGGCGTCCCTATGCCTCCAGGAGATGTGCGCCAGGCGTAGGACCCCACGGTCGCATGGAGAGGACCGGAGCTGAAGAGTGAGCACCACGCAGCAACAGCGATAAGGCGCCTCTGCCCCCATGATCAGATGCGGGGCCCAATAGCACCTGCGGTCGCCAGCGTCTTTACAGTTGCCCCACCTCCGCAGGCGCCGCGGGTGGTGTGGAAAACCAAAGGGGATGATGGACGGAGTGTTGAACATTGCAAGCACTCACCCCCAGTCAACTGATCTGGGTTTAATCCATCATCATTCTTTAGCTCACTCTGCCACCCCAGTTCAGACATGGCCGTATGCAAATCAGTCTGACCCTGTGCCTCATGGGAACAGTCCAGCCCGAACTGCCAAGCCATGTCTTCCCTGGACCGGAAACAAGCATCCTGGGACCGGTTTCTGGCTTACAGCCGTCATCAGCCAGGCTATCTTGAATCCAGTGGCAAAGTGAGCAAGGGACCCACGTCTGGGCATACCCTGCCAACTTAGGGCGAACATAGCAAAACCAAAGGGGATGATGGACGGAGTGTTGAACATTGCAAGCACTCACCCCCAGTCAACTGATCTGGGTTTAATCCAGACATGGCTTGGCAGTTCGGGCTGGACTGTTCCCATGAGGCACAGGGTCAGACTGATTTGCATATGGCCATGTCTGAACTGGGGTGGCGGAGTGAGCTAAAGAATGATGATGGATTAAACCCAGATCAGTTGACTGGAGGTGAGTGCTTGCAATGTTCAACACTCCGTCCATCATCCCCTTTGGTTTTGCTATGTTCGCCCTAAGTTGGCAGGGTATGCCCAGACGTGGGTCCCTTGCTCACTTTGCCACTGGATTCAAGATAGCCTGGCTGATGACGGCTGTAAGCCAGAAACCGGTCCCAGGATGCTTGTTTCCGGTCCAGGGAAGACATGGCTTGGCAGTTCGGGCTGGACTGTTCCCTTGAGGCACAGGGTCAGACTGATTTGCATATGGCCATGTCTGAACTGGGGTGGCGGAGTGAGCTAAAGAATGATGATGGATTAAACCCAGATCAGTTGACTGGGGGTGAGTGCTTGCAATGTTCAACACTCCGTCCATCATCCCCTTTGGTTTTGCTATGTTCGCCCTAAGTTGGCAGGGTATGCCCAGACGTGGGTCCCTTGCTCACTTTGCCACTGGATTCAAGATAGCCTGGCTGATGACGGCTGTAAGCCAGAAACCGGTCCCAGGATGCTTGTTTCCGGTCCAGGGAAGACATGGCTTGGCAGTTCGGGCTGGACTGTTCCCATGAGGCACAGGGTCAGACTGATTTGCATATGGCCATGTCTGAACTGGGGTGGCGGAGTGAGCTAAAGAATGATGATGGATTAAACCCAGATCAGTTGACTGGGGGTGAGTGCTTGCAATGTTCAACACTCCGTCCATCATCCCCTTTGGTTTTGCTATGTTCGCCCTAAGTTGGCAGGGTATGCCGAGACGTGGTTCCCTTGCTCACTTTGCCACTGGATACAAGATAGCCTGGCTGATGACGGCTGTAAGCCAGAAACCGGTCCCAGGATGCTTGTTTCCGGTCCAGGGAAGACATGGCTTGGCAGTTCGGGCTGGACTGTTCCCATGAGGCACAGGGTCAGACTGATTTGCATATGGCCATGTCTGAACTGGGGTGGCGGAGTGAGCTAAAGAATGATGATGGATTAAACCCAGATCAGTTGACTGGGGGTGAGTGCTTGCAATGTTCAACACTCCGTCCATCATCCCCTTTGGTTTTGCGGGTGGTGTGGAAGGCAGAGGGAAATGGGGCTCAGAGATCCCGGCAGCCTTCCCAGCAGGGGATGTAGACGGAGGTCCAACCAACTGCAGGCCCAGGTCTCCGCATAGGTTTTGAAACTTTGCCACTGCGCCTGAACAGTGTTGTTTGCAGCGGGGGACCCCAGGAAATTAGGCCATGCAAGGGTTCAATCGGGGGGCGCGTGGGTCACCGCAGTTACTCACAGCTGCGTATGTGGGTCCAGCGTTGTGTTGGGCGCACCTCCCAGGCTCATCGATGAAGCGCCTCCACCGCCCCGGCCGGGTCCAGGAGTCAATGGCACCGGGAGCCTATCAGCACTCCGGCCGCCGCAGCGCCGATACCCCAGAGCCGTGCCGCAGGCAAGGAGCACGCACCAGCACGCCACGGAACCCACAGGTAGGAAGGCGAGCTACGCAGCGGCAGCGCACACCACCAGATGGGCCATGCACTCCGCTCGCGAGGCTGGATGTAGGCCGCAACTCCCGGTCGGGGCGCGTCTCCGCCGCCAAGCCGCCCACTCCGGACTTTCAGGTAATCCTGGCAGCTGATGTGTTCCTTGGGCGACGGCAGCAGCAGGGGGGTGTTATATGTGGAATAGAGGAGCAGGATCGGGTCGAATAGGATTTACAGCTCACGGAGCTACTTTAATGCGCGGCCATCTTGCGGCCAGGCAAGCTCCGCCCCCCCAACCCACTTTTTTATTGGAATTGAGTAGGCGGGTATGTGGGTTCTTGGTTTTCTCTAGGTGTATTTAATTTTTGTGTGTAGATCAACCAAAAAAGAATAAAGGGAAAATATAAACAAACAACTGCTGTCAATGTAAAAAGGCTGCAACAAAGCTATGGTTCTTGGAAAAAGCTGTTTTGTGATATTATATCGAAGGAGCGGAGGGAAGAGGCATTGGCATGGTTAATGCAATATGAAACTCTCAGGGAGAAACTCGAAAACCAAGGCATGCACATGCACTGCCAGCTGTTAATACTCACTGCAATGAGACCTGCGACCTGAAGAGATCCATAGCAACGCCAGCAGGGAGTCAGTACAGAGACATCCCACCTCTGCTTAGTGACTGCAATAAGAATCACAATCTATAGACACCCTCAGCACAGGGCCAGTAAGGTGCCGATCCCGAGAATCACTGGTTCTGCCTAGTCACAGCAATGAGGCCCACAGCCTGCAAGGGGGCTGAGCACAGTCAAAAAGGAGGAGACAGACAGAAATACACCAAGCTCTACCTAGTGACTGCAAAGAAACAGAATTTTGGCTGTCAAAACACTGGAGAATTAAAGGCACTTATTCCGGCAGCCCAGCTGTGGTGGGCCACCATAGTTACAGTTACTCACTGTATCAACTGGTTTTTTGTTTTCGTTAATTCTGCTCCTGGTGGCTTGGTGGGATCCACTTCAACAGGAAACATTGTGTGAAGGCTGACCTACCATGTCAATGCGGCTTGGTGGTGCAGTTTAGGCTTTTTCTGATTTCAAACCCCGGAAGTGAGGGATTGTCTACGGAGAAGGAAAAAGCAACGTCCCGAACAAGCTCAGACGTTTTCCCCCAGTGACTGCGGACCATTTTTGTTTTTTCTGTCCGCACCTCCGTGCTGTGCACTAAGAGGGGCTACCGTAGCCCCTTAGACTCCATTCTTGCTAGCAATGGAGTGCCAGACAGGGTGTTTACCACTAGAGTGCAGCTGCTCGCTCCACCATTGGAAGCACATTGTTCCACCAACCTCAAAGGAGATGGGGGAACTGAGACAAGACCATAAACCATCAGGAGGATAAAAGCACTGGGTACAGTGTACTGAAATAAGAACGAGGTATGCGGTCCAGACTTCTTTAATGCTCATAGAAGGATTTGCTTTTGAGGGCTACTGGAGCTCCTGTTTAACTCTATGAAGCCAGGTCTCTATTTTTCTGTGATCCAACCAAAGTATCTCCGTGCATTACTGCAGAAGACTGAATTTCCCTTGGCCTTTATAAATGTCTCTAATTTCAGATTTTAAATTATGCGGGAGAGAAAAAAAAAGGCTGAAAATACGGAGGTGGAAAGGGGATGTTGGACTTACATGGGGAACATCTCTTTAATCATCATGACCATCTCAAACTACATTTTGCAGTGAATAACTAAAACGTCAATAGAATAAACAAATCACACTGTTATTTTCTGCAGACTGCTCTACTGGGGATGCCGAGAGATCCACATTTTCTGTTACAGCAGCATGGCATCATTGGCTACCATACGTTATTCTGTTATTGATGTAGAAAGTTAGTGCTGTTGTTCTACATCGAACTTTTGAGTGTTGCTATATGTTCACCATGTCATGATAGGCAAAGGTGACAGAGTGCAATCTGTAGAGGACATATCAGTAAGGCAGCTTTGCAAGCAGTCTGCTAGCCTTGTGAAATGCGGGTGGGTATTCCTCAACACCTGGAGGAAACTGCAGAGTTGAGAGCATGTGGAGGTGGGTGGATCCTTTTTGATTTCAACATTGGGAAGATCCAGTCTAAAGGTGATCACAGTGCGCTTGCTAGCAAGAGAATCATGATGGAAAAAGGGCTGCAATTCTTGAGATAGAAATGATAAGACTCTATGCACTGGTTAATGGAGCTAGTGATGATTCACTTATGGTGAGGCCAACTGCTGTCTGAGTTGCTCCCCCCCCCCGACAAACCGTGGTTTGGGCCTGCCTACTCTAATACTTTTCAAAGAAGGTCCCACCATCTAACTTTGGTATGGACAGAACAGATGGACTTTGCTGTTCACACTAAGCAGTGTGTAGTTGTCGTTTATTCTACAGTGCCGCTGTCATCCTAGGGCACTAATAAATACACAATTACAAGAGGGCATGCTATGGCGTCTCCAGGGACGGCTCCTCCGCTATGGGGGATAAGCGTCGCTCCACTGCTGAAATGCAGCAGACAGAAGAAAAATGAATTGACAATAAAACTATTTTATTGTGTTTTGATTTTTCACTTCCAGAGTCGCGTAGTCTAGGGCCGTCCTTGGAGATATCCACATTGCTCAGGGGCACAGGCTACCTGTCCCTGCTGGAGCATTAAATTACATTTGTAGATTTATATAGCGCAGCTTATCACCCCTGAGGGTATCCAGGCACTGTCCATGGGCAAGGGGACATTAAGTGATTTGCCCAGAATCACAGGATGTTGCACCAATGCAGAGACTCTAATCCGGATCCCCAGCTCTGGAGTCAGCAGCTCTGGCCACTGCTCCACAGTGTGAAACCGGCCCGCTCCGCCCAATCCCAGCAATTCTCTTATGCTGGGAGTAATAGCATGAGAGAAGTGCTGGGATTGCATGGGGAGTCTGGAAGCCTGCGCTCATGGGGACTGCAGTGCCAGGAGCAGTGAGGTGCATCAGGCAGCAAAAGACAAGCCATTTTTTCCCCCCGCGCTGCCCCCTCCCCACGTCAGATTGGAAGCAGCCGCCGTTGGGTGTCTCTCTGTTTAATGAGAGGCATATCCGTGTCTAGAATCCTGGAAGGCTGCCTGTGTGAGACAGTATCTGCGGGCCCCTTG